>JAGDQP010033408.1:0-20684 GCA_022664845.1 Lepisma saccharinum | reverse complement strand
TACAGCTCTTCAAAAAATCGCGAAACCATCTTAACCACCACCGAAGATGGACTGCAGTTCCTAAGTCACCTTCCCAGAAGCCACGGTGACTTTCGTCTGGCCTAAACTTGGCCTTTCCGAAATTCCAACCTACACCGAAAGTCGTTCATCAAGAATATGCACTCAAAAGGCAAAATTTCTGACCTAACATCATGCTGAACTGCTAATGTAGCCCATTTAAAGATAGAAACTCTTTTAAAGCCCAAATAGCTCACAAACTCCAAATTTATAAAACCTATATGAGCAAATAAAGATTATTCTTCAATCTAAGAAATTGAATTTCTGATTTCAGACCAGAATTAAGTAGTGGTAGCTATCAAGCTTTTAAAACGTCACAAGATTCCACGAAACTCCTTTAATTTTCAAACCATTTCTCGAAAATACTTTATTCCAGGAAAACAGTCAAATTTTTTGGAATCTCTTCAAATTGTTTGTCGCTCCCAACAAAAATAAAGAAAACCACCTCCCACTTGGTCGTGACAATATGTGCAGAACGAAAATCTTTATCGGCATTCACACAAACCTGCATCTGAGTTGTCTTCGTTTTCTTTAAGCTATTTTTTACTATGAGATAACCTGCTTCCCAATAACCTATCGATCACCTTCCTATAAACTCTGAAGCCGTCTGGGAAGTGTGAGTCGAATATAAGCCAAATTTATTGAATTAATCTAACATTGTTTCTTACCAGTTGCGAGTGCTTGGCTCACAAGCACAAGCAGTAGTTATAGCGTTACCACCCTGTAGTCTATACAGCATCAAGAAATAAATGGACGCCGGTCATGTTGAGCACCGAATGCCCTTCCGAAGAAAGGAAAATGTATGTAAATTAAAAGATTTATTTATGCGGAAGAAATGTATTTCTATTAATGATTTATTATTTTAGTATTTAAATTTCTCCTTTCTGACTCCTTCCATTGTTTTCATTCCTGTATCTATTAATATACAGTATGGTGCACGGAAATGTCCGTAATTTTTGAAAAGGGTTAGATAACACAGCACACTTTGGCGGAACCTATTCTGCTCTATTATAAGCGTTTATCATTATTATTATTATTACAGGTAAAGATATAGGAGTAATAGTCTAATCAATCAGCATCCCCTTAGTTCTTCATATCAGCTCCAGCAATGTTTACCAGTAACTGGGTCAAGTACCTAAAAAGTACCGTAGGTACATTTATCAGTACCTGTACCTGGGTACAATTTAAGGTCAGTACCTTAGTACCTTTACCTAGGTACAAAAAGCAAGTACCTAA
The DNA here is from genome assembly GCA_022664845.1 of Lepisma saccharinum. NCBI lineage: Eukaryota > Metazoa > Arthropoda > Insecta > Zygentoma > Lepismatidae > Lepisma > Lepisma saccharinum. Next base: position 19,391 of record JAGDQP010033408.1, on the reverse strand, counting down.
TCCAACACTGGTACTGATGCACTCTTTAAGTGATCCAGATTCATTTAGAAGCAATGTATGCCATAAGATAATGATTTTCTACGTAGAACAATGAACTGTTTGTTCTTCGGAATGCATTTCACCTTGCTTTTGTTTCTGTAAACCATGCAATAATAATACTTTCTGATACCTTCATGTTGAATGCAGTTCAGAAAGACCTTCTACTTGCTGGCAATGCTGTAGATATAATGTTTTAGCATAATATTTTACCAGAAGTATTTCCATGAAGATACTTTTTCTGTAAAAGCAATATTTTGTGGCATGTGCCCTTATGCCACTGGACTACTAAATTGAGTTACAAGATTTTAACGAACCAAACTCACAGAAAAGTGAATGTGTATAAAATCGTTAAATGAGTGCCATATGAGGGGGGAATTTTCCAAAATTATACAATGTGTTTAGAATTTGAATTTATTTTAAGTTCTTTAGGCAACTATAGCTCAGACCGAATGTGTTTGGAAGTACATACGCATGCAAAGTTTCAAGTCTATTGTAGTAGTGGAAGTGGGTTAAAACTGACGGTGGTTAAATTCTTTTATCCCCTGGAGGTATGGATTGAGTGGGGGTGAGTTTGCAAAAAGTGAGGGGTAACCGGAAGTTTCAAGTCGATTGGAGTAGTGCAAGTGTGTTAAAATTAAGTTACAAGATTTGAACCTAACAAACTGACAGAATTGTCAAGTTAAATAAAAAGAGTTTGAGGGTACAAAAACCTTTGGATGAGATTGTGATGTGGAATAACCATGAGCATTTCTTATCGACGTTACTGCAGAAAGTACTGTGTCTGATTGGTAGAGTATGTTATAGAATGATAGAGATCGTAATTGTATCTCGTGATGTTTGGCAACGCTGGAGTTATCTACCTAAAAATTTTACCTGTAGGTGGCGTCATAGTGGTTCAACCACGGAAAGTGAAGGTTTATCAAAAAATTGAGGATTTGGATGATAGACAAATTAGTGTGATTAAATGTAGACACAGCAATTTTAATTTTAGTGTGCTATAATCTTTTAACCGTGAATGTAGACGATTCAACGAAGGTGACGATTTTGTGAGATTATATTGAAGTAAGTGTACGATGATTCATGTGTATCGTTGTTACGCGTTTTGCATTTTGCTACGTTGTCGGTGGAGCTAAGAAAAATGACAATTTATTAAAAGCTGCTGTGTAATAAAAATGTGTCTGTTTGAATTATTGGATAATCTGGTCTCTATTGTTTTGTTCTACAGAACATTGTGTGGAAGGTGGAAATTACAAACTTACTTCAACTGTTCAAAATTAACAAATATCGTAAACATACATTCTCAATAGCCACCATGTCAATTATGGAATAATATGCCATTTCAGTGAAATGAATTTATACAAATCACTGTTCTGTTGTTGCCACACAGTTGATAATGTTCACCATAGAATCACAGTCTTTGGATATGAATTAATATCTTTTGTTTGCATTTACACAAACGCTGACGCAACTAATCCAACCATTTTGTGAGCGCCATAGCAATTTGTACGTGTCTCATATAGTCTGAGCGAATGTTTAATTTTTCGTTGTTATGCGGCATGTATCGTGGAGAACTATGTTGCAACTTGACAGTTTTCGTGGAGCTGATTTAAAAAAAATTATATTTTTAATTTTAGTTTGCGATGTGCTTGTTCTGGCGTGTGCACCTTGTAAAACAATTAATCGATTACTATCAGTACATGCACGCATTCATCTATTTTGTTTCGCATATTGTATTCGAACAAGCCGTTAATTACAGCACACTAGATTAGCTATTGGTCCTAGAAATAACTCCAGCAAAACAGAACAATGAATTTATGAATAGTTTGTTGTAGGTAAAACAAAAAAAAAAGAGCGATTCTACAGCTTCTTTGTTGTCACTTATTTGATTCATGTTTTTCAGTCAGTGTTTTTGTTTTCTGTCACTTACTTTTGCAGTTCGTTGATTTCTTTTTCACATGTTACTGTACCATATGATGCCATAACCTAGTTCAGATTCTTATTCTAGTGGTAATTACGCTTGTTTGACCCGGTCTCTTCAGGAAATTTCTCTTCATCCGTAATGATTATGGGTCTTCTGCCCGGAGACAGGTTTATGTTCCGAATGTCCGTGGCATTGTGAACGGATGCCGCTCAGGCATTCTTGGACGCGTCTTAAGAACAGGACCTACAACCCAATTTGGCACAGGCTGTATGTGTTATCACTTACGCAGCAAGGGCACTTTTCATTAATACATAGTAATACGAGTGTGTCATTCGTGGTAACTTACTTGGTTGTAAACTGCGAGATTGTTGCTTAACCGGGCGCATTTGGAATGATGGTCCCTTGCCTGCCTAAGGCTGTGTCCAAAAGCGCGAGTTTGCACACTCGAAGTACGTACTTCGCTATATAGATTTTTGATGCATACTTGGCCGCAGCGTCAGTCGCGGATAGGGTAACAATCTATTTAGCTTGGATGTCCAATGCAGGTCTGAATTGTTAATGTTCGTTTACTAAGAGTACTGATAATTATAAAATGTTCGTTAAAGAAACGTTATAATGACAAAATGCTAATAAAAAGTTTGCATATGTTTCAATTTGGGGGGGGGGGGGGGGTAGCATATATTTTGGTAAAAATTGTTACTATTTTCTAATTTATTTGCTACTTTTACGTTAGGTTAGGTTTGCCCCCCTTAATTCTCATATTAATCCACGTTGTGTTAACTTATCACTCGGGTATGACATTGACGTATTTGTGCCTTTTCAGTCCTCACGGACGGATCCTGGATTACAGTTTTTAATGGTTTTTGAACTCGCATTATTTATACATAAACATATATAAAGTAGGACTTGCATTGTAATATCAGAGTTATGCGTACAGAATACACATTTACGCCCACCACTATATTCTTTACATATCGTGTACATTATATTTGAAATCCATCATTAGGTAGGTCTACTTCGAATTTTGAAGTCACTGTCGTGCATAGTTCTAGTTAGTAAACAGTAAGTCATTTTCTATAAACTATTGTGAAAATGGTAATTACGTCCAAATATGCTAAGAATTGCCGTATGAGAATTTCCAAGTGTACATAAAAGCATACCAGGGTGTCTACTGATACTGCAATTTAATTTTGGTACTGGAAATGCTGGAATTTTGATCCACATACTGGAAAAATTATGAAATATACAAATATTATCATTCTTTATAATCCACCGCGGATTTTTGAACTCCAAAATTGAAATAATCTTGCATTATAACTATAGTAGAATAATATACAATTATTTATACAAGTTATAATATAGCTTAATAATTAATTTAGATAATTAAAAATAATGTTCTTGGCTCATCATGAGTGTGATTATTACTAAAGAACTTAAAAATGTCATAGCTTTAGGTTCTGGTAGTTATACAGAATATACTGGAATTTTGAAAATGGAATTCAGTAGACACCCAGCATACCTCAATCATTTTCGGGACATGGTAAACCTAATATTATTCTGTAGTAACAAAGTTCTAATACATTTTCATGTGTTCTTGCACACAAAGTGACTACTTTACGTTTTATGAGCGGGTCAGTTGTCTGCACTCTTAGCTGTTTATACCAAAGGGACGAATATTGCATTTATTATTTTCAAGGGAAGGGGAAAGAAATAATCTTTGTTTTACTACTTTTCCTTGAATGTGATAGTTCCTCGTTGAGGAGCGAATAAAATTGCATTGAAATAATTGCTGTTATGGTGTTGAAAGCGAAAGAATGTTAGCAATACTAAGTTTCACCGGTTGGGTTTTTTTTTTTCCATTCATACCCTTGCATAGTATTTTGACAGCGTAGTAATTGAAGTAGGCACTTTCTGCACGGAATCTAGCTTAATTGAATCTTGATATGAGTAATTCTTCATATTAGCTACTTCTGTTATATTTGCATTGAATGTTTCAAATGTTACTTTCCTCATTTCGGATATGTGATGTGAAATCAAGTTATGATGTGAGTACAAAAAAACAATGCGTTTCTTATATAACCTCTTTCCGTGACAGTTTGTGTTCTACGTATCCAAAATTAGGAAAGAATCATCATTTAAAATACATTGAACACTGTATAACAGAAGTTGCAAATATAGAGAATAACTGTGATTGTTGCGTTAGGTTACTACCAATTTGTGAACTACATGCAGAAGTTGTCATCATGATATTTTAAGAAACTGGATCTATGTTGAATTTCTCTGCTATATAGGTTTACTAATTCATCATTTCACTCACTAAGATTGTAACTTCTTGTACTGATTTATTTTGCTTTGATAATATACTTTTATTTACCACAGTCTTCGTATTCTAGAACAATCTAAAACTAGAATCACCAACTAAAGCATGAAATAGCCTAGAGATAAATTTACATCTCAGAGTTTGCACTAATGAAGACTACACTATTCTACAAGGGTATAAAATATCGTAGCAGCTTTTGATACATTACTGGTATAACACCTTTTGCTATTGAACAACAATTCCCAACACAATTCGTTCACGAAAATGTAATTTTTCCACCATAACACTGATATTAACTTTTATTACCAGTACTTATAAGTTGCGCGTTGTGCCATCAAAAGTGCACAAGACTGCTTCTTGGCGATCTATGTACTTTCGAACTTGGAGATTGTGATGTCACTTCCTGGGAAGTACGCACTATGTAGCTTTTGGGCAGCCTAAGTCAGTTTAAGCATGTATCATCCATCCAGAATGACGTGACCATTGGGTAGAATATTGAAACTATGTTCAGAGTGATACGTCGTTCTTACTGTGTCTGCGGATTAGTAATCGATAATTTGAAATCTCCGTGCTGTGTGTTGGATTATCGAAATCGGATAACTCAGAGCAGAGATGTGTTGATTTTAATAATTATCGTCGGCTGCTATTTTGAATGACCACCATCTTGAATAGCTACATTTTTGGAATGCCCATCACGTATTTTCGTGCTCTACGTATGCCAGTGTACAAGTGCTGAAAGTTTCATCTGGTCCCTCCGTTTTTACCAAAACATCATGTAGCCTGTACGCATTACCAAAACGTACACGCATTAGTGCCTCCATAATGCTAACTCGTATTACAGAATTTTTCAAACAATTATCCTTATCTCTGGTTATTCTTGTCGGATTTAATTGATCTTTTTTTTTTTAAATTAAAGCTTGAGTTACAAGCTATATATTGTGTAAGGACATAGGTTTATCTAAAACCAGTCGTTTCAAAGTAAAATATTAAATGAGATAATATTTTAGGCTAAAATGAAACTTTTTTACATTTAACTGATAAACTGTTAGATTTACGAAATTATTGCTCATAAACAAAAATGTACAGTAGCTAATGAAATTATCTTTCATTTAAAAAAGAATGATCGAAATCGGATAACTCAGAGCCGAGATATGTTGATTTTAATAAATAGCGTTGGCCGCCATCTTGGATAGTTACATTTTTGGAATGTCTATCACATATTGTCGTGCACTATACATTCCAGTGTACAAGTGCTGAAAGTTTCATCTGGTCCCCTCATTTTATACCAACTTGTCTGGTACAAGGATTAAGACATTTGAAGCTTCCTTATGCTGTTCACTTGTTATATGCCCTATCCCAGTTAAGTCGAATATAGCACGGTTCACTTCTGTGCATGTAATCATTGATATCGTGTTTCAGACATTCTTCATTCGCTGGTAAGAGCACCGTATCGATTTCCAGCTTTTCTTGAGATCCATTGGTAGACCTGCATTAAATTTCTCATAATGGCATACTACATAGGAACGATGCTGGAACAGAATGTAAACAGGAGGATCCGTTTTTAACATTTCGTCATATGTTTGTAGACTGTCTGCATATGGTCATCTCAGGCAATGCATAAAAATTTCTAGCCAGGTGGCATCACTTTTTGTGGATGAGTATCTGCACGAGACCGGTTTATTTATTACTCTTTGAGATGATTGTACCTGTCTTTTCAGCTGCTATGTGTAGCTTTTTAATGTACTGTATTGCAAAAGCCAGTTTATTGCCTTTTCAATTTATTTTTTAGATTATTGTAAGTCCATATACTTTTTAATTTGATCCTACATACTGGGAAGGTTTTACTTCTTTTTCAGAAGACACTTTACATCTTCAGTTTTTAGTGGATTTTAATTTCTTAACAGCTAAATTTAGACGTGAGCATATGTGCTTCCCCGTATCGGGACGGGCTTAAGCCAAAAAAGCCATTATCGCCCATACAATTAATTTTATTGTATCTTATGTGGATCCGTAACTTCCAGAGCATCCATATGTTACAGATAGACATGAATTACTTTAACCTACATGTTACGGCCAGAAGCAATGATGTATATGGATTTCTTGTAGAAAGTAGTTAAAATTACAGTAATCTCAGTTATTCAACCATTATAAACAATTTTAGAATGTTCACCATTTCCTTATATTGAGGTCGTAGACGCGTTGCTGCTCTGCATTAACCGAAACTGCGTTCCCCTTGCTCCAAACTTCTAACGCCCTGTAGCGGACAAAAGCCACCTTACAAGATCGAATTACTTTGCAGGCATTATCAGCATCGGGGTACAAATATATATGGAGGTCATGTATATAAAACCTGTTCGAACCGAAACTCTTCCCTTGTGAGAGTAACGCGGAGTGCAATTCACATCGTGTTCTTTTTAAATTGAATGTGACTTACAAAAAAGTTTCCAGGAGGCTACTGGTAACATTAAAATAATTTGAATTTTATTTTAAGGCCTTTTAGCACCTTACGGTAAGGCCGGGATAGGGTGGGGGGAAAGGATGTTGGAAGGTAGACGACCAGGGTCTATGTAACATTAAAGAGATGTTTTTTAATCTAATTCTGGTGGTTTTTCATGTGATGAATTGGATGCTGTAAGTTTAATCACCTTGGTAAAGGTGTATCGCAAAATTATAAAACTACTTTTAAATATACCAACGTATATTAGTAGTGGAAACGTACTGGTTCTTTAGTGGATAATTGCGTCAATAAATACTCCATTTTATTGAATAACTCTCTATATTCGAACATACTCGCAGTTAGATCATCTAGGGGCCGCGGTGGATCAATGGTTAGAGCGCTCGCATCTGTCGCTTCGGTCGTCGGTTCAAACCCTGCTTGTGCCATGTTGGCTTTGTGATGGACAAAGACCGTGTACGTGGGTTTTCTCGGGGTTCTCCAGTTTCTTCCCACTTCCTTCATTCCATTAATAATCCCATCATCCATCCGGCCTGAGCTAAAGTTGTTTAAAGGCCGTACAAATTAAATTCAAGTCCAGATCATGTACATGTAAGTAAACAACGATGATGACATTCTTTTGGAGTTTTAAACCTTTTGTTTACAACAACTTTACTTGCAACTCTTACTACACAATCAGGGTTGAAAAGAATCACGATTTTTTTTATAAAAAATAGTTTTTTTTTTTTTAAATATATTTTTTTAATCAAAATTTTTGATTTAAATAACTTAGCTATACAGAAAAAGCTACTAAGTAAGTTTTTCCTTTTCAAAAACCTTAACCAGTAAAAACTAAAGTACAGTTCACAAATATGTGGTGTTCGCTACGGAAGATAGCCATGGAAAATAGGCAGTTACAAGAACGTGTAACAATTTTGAAAAGGAAAGAAAATATGGCGTTATTTATTTATAATATATTTTACAAAGAAAAGTTACATGTAGGAAACTTCTACGCTACTGTCGATACACGATGAATTAAGTGGTTTTAGAGGGGTGTACACCGTAATTAAGATCGAAAAGGAAACAATTTACAATCGTATAAGCTTTACTTCTAAAACTATTTCTTTGTCTTCCTTTCTTCCTAAGCAATCGTAATATAATAGGTTACATTTTCCTAACGAAATATTCTAGGATTTAAGTTCACTATGATAAATTTTCGTTCATTTCACGTAGTTTTCAGCCCTCAAAACTGAACTTATCAGTTTGGTAACACCCTATGACAATATTCCATAAAATATGAGAGATATTTTGGATCCGCAGTCGCTCAGTAGTAGAGCCCTCATTTCTGGTTCGTGGGGCCCTCGGTCGTGCCAAGTGGGCTTTGGGGCGAGCAAAAACCGTGTGCGTGGGTTCTCTCGTTTCCTTCCACATTCTTATTCCACTGTTTCTCCCGTCATCAATGTCTTATCCAGAGTTGCCTAATAGCACCTGTAACCTCAAAATAAAAATAAACTGCAATTATAAGTATAGAAATCTTGGCAAGTCATCTCCTGTAATGGGCCGATCCAAATTAATCAAGCGGTTAATCGTCGAACCTTCTGAAAACCGCTTGATGCATTTAAATTGCTTGGAAGAGCCACTAGAATCATTGAATAAGTTAATATTATTCTCATTTACCCAGCTATCGGGTGCATGCGGATCAAAAGCTTGTGCTGCGCTGCTCTCTCGAAGCAGAGCATTGTTACCATGAACATTGTTTATTTCAGTAGCTCTCTCACAATGATTACTTAAATGTCGATAGGTTCTGTAAGCGCTTAGTTGATGACCAACACCTCCAAGGCCATGTCCATCACTTTTATTAAACCTGTGGACACCTAAAGAATTGTTTATTATGCTAGGTGAATTGGACTGAGGATTGTACCTATTACCAGTCCGAAAACATCTGTTTCCTCTGTTACCATAATTACTAGAATTTTGTGTACTACTGGAATTATTATTATTATTTGAGAATTTCCCTCATCTCGACTGAATCTAGGAGGATTAAATTTCGGTCATTCCTGAACCTGTCCTGTAATTACCTCGAACTGAATTAGTTGCATTATTAATTTTTTTAAACATTAGTCTGAGATCACGTATCAACAGTCACTACCACATTAAGTGCATTTGCAGGAGTTTGTCGTAGTTTTCCTCACTTAACTTGATCTTCAGTAAAACGAGATGACTTTCTGTTGCTAGAAGATCCAGACTCGAAAGCATTGTGAGCGCTCTGCCGAATCTGATTATGTTAAGAAAAATCCAAATCAATCAAATAATCAATAATTTACTGAACAGGTCTGGGGAAAATTAAACGAAGCAACTTACGTACACCTATAGGCAGAGTATCTAATATAATGTGAACGTCACCTTCATCGGTTCGACCCGTCAGATTACGGTAAGCGTTTGTTATTGCCCATACAAATTAAGTAAGTGTAGCATTTTCACTAGCATTATACATAGTGTTTTGAAGAATTTTGAGTTCTAGAATCCTTTCATTACTAAAGTATTGTAAAATTGATTCATGAAATCATCGTATGTTTGTATGTGATCAATCTTAGAGTGCACGAACCAACTGAGACCCATTGCCTCAGCGACCAGCAACTTGTAACTGTCTGACAGCCTTATAATTTTAAAGTTCTGTTCTAAAGTTGGGCCGGTCGGCTAAACTACCAAGTATTTGACGCAAGGATCAAGTTTCTAATTTAATTCTGAGGTGAAAGCTGTCTAGTTTTCTGTGGAAAGTGTTGGGTCATGTAGGAAGTTCTTGGCGTTTTCGACATGAATATGTTTAAGCGCCCTCTTATCACTTTGGTACCAATGAAAAGTAGGTATCAGTGGCGTTAGGTCACGTTAAACGAAGACTGTTTTAGTATCATGTGTTAAAAATGAGTGGTGAAGAGTTACGTTTTTGACACAGTATATATTTCTCTACAAAAATAGTGAAAACGCTAAACTTCCAAGCAGCTTTGTGAAGTTTATAGAGACGATGCTATAAGTAAGTCAACGGTTTGAAGATGATTTTCCAAATTTAAAGCTGAACATTTCGCCCTTGAAGACGAGGATCGTACTGTGAGACCTTGAACTGTGGATGACAACGTAATTATGACAATTTGAGTTTAATGTAAGATCTTTGACAAGAAAAATGGCAGAGGCCTGTTTCCGAACATTTGGTGAAACTTGGCCTCACTTTTCGCAGTGATATTTGGGTCCCACACGGGCTGTCAGAGAAAAACTGCTTGAATCGTTATTCCGTTTGCGATATGCTTCAGAAACGGAACGAAACAGACCTTTTTTAAAAAATGGATGGTGACTGCTGATGAAAAGTTGATCGTATATGACAGCGTTCTGCGAACTGTAGTTCTCTAGAGCCTACATTAAATTGAGCATTAGTCAAAAAAGGTGGGAAAAATAAAGTTCGAGAGAACTGCGTGTAAAACAGTATAGTTGAGTCAGAAGAAATCAGCTTATCTGAACCTATAAGAACAGACTGACTGTGCAAAAGTTGGAGAATTATAAACTCGCTTGTTTGTCGCTTTGCTGTGTTTGTGATCGACAGATCTTTTGTGCTAGAAATATACAAGAAAGGCAGATGATTCAAATTCTATTCTGATAACTAACATAAAGACCTGTAAAATATTCTAGATAGGCCAGTCGTAAATTATTAAACAGAAACCAATATGTAGTTTCTTCCAGATGTTAATCATAATATGAAGGTAACATTAATTAAAACTGTTTTAAAAATATTAGTATACCAACAAGCCACCCTCACGTAATTCCTGGCGTGAAAATAAAAAAAAGTATAGACCTCGAGGGTGCACAAATGCTTAGTTTCGACGCAAAGCCTGCCGAAAGTGTGGTAATTAACTTCAGATCTTGATATTTCCAATATACCATTAAACTTAGGCGGTATGGTACCCTCAAGGACTTCAAACCTGCTTTATCCAAAAATGCATACTTCAAAATCGTTCACTATCTACGTAAGGGATTCTCCAAAGGAAGTAGAGTATTTCTATACATTTTCTGAAGTAAATGTGGGCCTAAGACGACATTTCGTATTGCTACAGATGATAAACGTAACCACTAGCATGGTTTCACAAAAGAAATCTGAGATATCGACTTGCCTTTGTGTCTTCATGACCTGTCTTGGTCTCTTTAACTACATACTCAACGTGGAGTAGATCACGCTAGTATACCAGAACACGGAATGGTGTAACTACCTACCAATATTCTCCAAATACTGTTTCTTCGGGTATTTTTACAATATCTGTAGTCAGGTGACATTTTTCTGGAGATCAGAAACGACACATTGCTCCGTTTGCTATAATTCTACATTCTGTTTGCAAATAGTTGTAAATAACGAATTTGGAATTAAGGCCTTTAGGCAACTTTGGCTCACGCCGAATAGATGATGATGGGATAATTGGTGGAATGAAGAAAGTGGGAGGAAACAGGTTCCCGAGAAAACCCACGCACACGGTGTTTGTCCACTGCAAAGCCCACATGGCACGTGCCGACGACCCCGCGCTGCAGAGATATGCGCTCTACCACTGAAGGCACGCTTGTAAATGACGAATTAATTAATCCCTGTATGAGAAACGTGGTCAACGCATGTAAGTGTTTCATCTATCTTAATGGAAATTGGAAATGTTTATTTTCATGAATATGTGACAAAATGTTATGTATGTAATATGTTGCTGTTAAGTGATGCCACAAGAAGTTACTCCATGTTTACATGGTTTTGTAACTGAACATTTCACTTTTTTTCTGTCACTGTTGGCCTGTACTGGCATGATCCTTTTATTGATATGATCGTTTGGTAACATAGCATTAGGGATGCAAATGAAAGAGTAAGGGGGAAGGAACTTAGTTGTGTTCGCTGATGCGTCTACATTTCTTCATACTGCGTTATTGTTTTGTTTTTTTTCATAGTGGGTCTTCGATATTTTCTTTCGTCATATCTGTTGTGTGTGTTTGTGTAGAAAATATAATTCATTCATATAAAATCTGATGCATAAACTACTGTCCAAAAACAAATATTAAAAACAATGTATGTTAGTAAAATCATGATTTTCTTTTTTTAAAGAAACTCTGAAAATTAATTTGCAAAAGAGCGAAAGTTATGAACTAGGGCAGTTGTTGTACATTTTGGTTGTGGCTACGCAGTTGCACAAGAGGCTAATTGTACTGTTCTTCGTATTTCCATTGCCCACGACCTATATAAATAATTTCCGTCTCATTCGGAATTTATATTGCTGCTCGAACGAATGGGACGTTTGATGAGGCTTAACTTGTACCGGATGAATACCAGTCTTGAGTCATTAAAACGTTGAGTGTGAGTGGTTGGTCATGAGTAATGAAAAAGCTATGATATTTTGTTTCAGGGCATGATTTTTCTAACAGCGTAATGTTGAAAATTCCCTGCGTTCTTTTTTCTTGTTGTCCCTTCTCACGTTCGGAACTATGTTAATTATCGAAATCTAGTCAATTTATGTTTTTAAAGTATTTTTATATGTTCTAACTTTGATATATTGTTCTATGTGAGTATTTGTAGACACGTATTTTTTCTGCTCTTTATTTTTTAGAATATATGTATCGTCCAGGTTTCTTGGAAGTCATTGTTTTCGTCAAGAAGGTCATGAATTTTACTCCTGTAAATTCTGTAGACGTCTTTTTGTACAATTTCGTGGTGGTATTGCTTAAGTGCAGCAAAACCGGTAGTTTCATTGAAAACCGTAACATTTGCAAATACCGCGGTTTGAAACATCTGGTAATAGAATTGAGCAAGGTCCGGAAGAAGTATTTTTTGTCTTGCAGTTTAGGTTGTGAAATATAATTTTGAAATTTTTTTCTGGTGTTTCAAAACCGAAGAACTTAAATTTGTGGTCCACTGTTGGATATGTAGCCCAGGTTTCCCGGAATGTGGTAAAATTTGAAACGTACATTGCTTAACGTATAAATTAATGTTGCAAGATATGTAGACTCACTGAAGGTGCACTTAAACATAGTTTTACAATAGGAAATATGGGCTGCAGAAACAGATTTTGGTGTGTTTATCAGGGTGATCGTATCTTGAACACTTCCGCATTTAAATTGCATTGTAGTAGAGTTTGATGTGGGAAAAAGATTCATTTGAAAGATTCCAGTTTGCCGTTTGAAGAGGGGCAGTGTAAACATAAATCTTGGGGTATCATGTCTATGGGTGAAAAGGAAAATAGTAACAATTGTTTTCATCAGTGCAAATGTGAGTGTATCCCTTATACCCTCACAGGAAGCTGAACACTTCCAAGTTATATATTAATGCTATTTTCATTCTACGTACGGTTAGTTCCAGAGAAGTAACTGTAAATTCGTTCTATTTTAATGTAACTTAAGAAGAACTTTGTGTAGACTCAATCATACTTTCTGCATAAGGGCAAGCGGTAAGTTGCATGAAGCCATGTTTCTTGCAGTAGATATAGACGTGTGCATGAACTTAATTTTTTTTTTTAAGCATATGAGATACCGTATTAACGTGATTTCTCTTTTCAGGTCAAGAAAAATGAAGATGATTGAGTTAACAGTGAAGACTCTGGATTCACAAAATCACAACTTTTCAGTACCAGATGATGTGAGTAATTTTTAATTAGTGTTTTGCAAACAACTTGAATCGAGTTGTGGTGAAATTTGTGTTCTTTACTTTGTTCCCGTTCCCGTTTGTGCTGTGGCTTTGAGGATAGCAGGGCGCGATTTGGTAACATCCTGCTAACGATTCCATGATCTAGAACACACGGAACGGAATAGAAGCGAGACTAAAGTTAAACACGTTTCAGATAATCTAAATTTAATTAATTCTCGCAGACACACTATTGGCGATATTACTTTTTTCGCAAGTTGTTATTCGTAAAATCTTTTAAATTTTGGGATATAATCTGATATCTCTCAACATTTTAAAGCTGACCATCTTTGTTGGCATTCTTTGATGTAGAAATCACAGTTGGAAGAAAGATATAGGAGGAATGGCAAAACGCTTAAATCTCAGTCAAGCAGCTTGAAAAGCTTGCAAACGAATAAGAGGTAAATGCATAGCATAGGAAATTGTAATTTCGTGTCAGAACGTGAAAGAACCCCCCCCCCCCCCCCCACACACACACACACACTTCGGAAGATTTCTACAATCCAATTCCGTCTTGATCGACTAGTGATAGCCTCCTTTGGAAATACTGTAATTGGTAAGAAACTGCTGAGAAGGAAGTGAGACTAATTGGATGAGTACTGTACTATCAGTTAAAAAAAAAAGGTCCTGATATGAGCTAAGTGTTGTAGATTGGTAAAAATAAGGTGAGTAGGATGTTACTTGTCACGAGTTTTCTTGTATGGCGCACTTGTTTTTACCGAACTTTAAAATATCATTTAGTTTTACTCAGAAAAGTACATTGCTTATATTGAATTATGACTACTTTGAAGTGTTTCCGTTTAATTTAAATAGGTACACATTGCGTAGAAATTTCAAAGGAAGTATAGGAGTTTTGTTCATATTAACTTTTTTCGGTAACTGTTTAATTCAAGAAACGAATATCTTAAAAATAATAAGAGCCACGTAACTTCCGACCAAACAATTTTTTAACACTTATCTTCCTCAAAAGCATATCTAAGCCGTGGAACCGTACGAAATATTATTGAAGGTCAACTAAGACTGTGAGAATTATTTTATATCGTGCGTTTATCACCTTCATATTATTATACCTCTGGAAAAAAGAAGCAAAACATGCCATGGGTTCTTGTCAATCGGGACATTGTTGAGAATGCTTATAGTAACCTAGAAAGGGTTCTATTTTAGATACTTCGACTTCTCAGTTTATTTTGTAGTCTTAAATGATTAATTTGTTACCTTATGAATGGTACGAGATGACCGTAAAAGTCTGAGAGTAAACTTTAGAATAACGAGGTATAAACAGAAATATTAAAATATACTTTTATGTACTTTAATTCCCTGTAAATTGAAAGACTCAATCTGCTAACTTTAAAGCAGCAGTCTATATATATACACCATTGATGTATCACCTCTGATCATACTTCTACCTGACACAGTCATCATGCCGTTAGCTTAGAATATGTGCTTGCCCATGCACGTAATGCTGCTTTCCGTAGATTAGATTCCATAATAAACAAATAGCTACCCACAAATGTAATGTTCATCATTAGCTTCTACAATATTAGTTTCGGTTAGGTGCAGTTAACATACGTTATCTGATGCAGAAACTAAAAGATAACTGAAGATAGACTAACACAAAAGAAATACAAAACATACCACATATTACACAAAACACACAATAGTTTCATGCACTATTATATTCATAGCATTAGTGTATTCAATCTAGCCATTGAGTATCATGCAGTTTCTAGCTCACAACCTTTACGAAACAGTAAATTCATATGGCACCATAAAGTTATTTACATTGTTGTCCCAACGAGTATCCATTTTCATACATTAGTGTTAATTCTCATAAATAATCTCATCACAGATTACCTGGTGTCGAATTCTGCGTATATGGCATCATAATTGGTAGAAAAGATAAAATGCTCCTTCCTTAGAATATTCGACATCTAAACAACTTCCGTAAATCTCCATAATAGGCACAAATACCATGATTTTTCATATGACATTAGATCCCAGATGCGTCGTACCACTTCAACAGACATATTTATGAACACTTGATTCTCAGTTTGTTTCACTTAGCCAAAAACACAAATAATCTAGTTGTTACAAATAAATACTGTTTGACTATTGGCTGTGACGTCAAACCATAGAATAGATAATGGGTAAAAAGGGCGTTCTCCCTAAAGCATCGGCCATAATATATAGATAGAAAAATCAAATTCTAATAACCTTCAAATTTCAGACCTAACATAATTGATCATTGTATGTACATACACCATTCAGAGCAACTTTCTTTTACGTAGCGCTTGCACCAATATTTGGTGGTGGAAATAAAAATATTTTAGAAGCAATGTTTAATGAGGAAAGAATGTTCATAACAATAGAAAGAAAATCGTTCGTCCGTCAACATGAAGCACGTGCGCAATGCTTCTTGATCTCTGCAAGCATTACTTACTGCCTAGATTATCGAATAATTTCTCCCCGTACAGAAAATGGTACGCAAGTTGACCTGCGTTTCTATCAGCTGTAGCTTTACAACGAAACGAGTGTGTTCCCGGTGGGTGAGTGGTAACGCTCGCTGCCTTGAAATCAGGGATCCCGGACTCGATTCCCAGTGGGGAGGACAAGTGTTTCGGAGCCCATGTTAAACTGTAGGCCCCGTCCTTAGTAGCTTACCAGCATGTTTGGGAAGTTAATAACAATTCAATCAATCAACGAGACGAGAATGAGTTCCTGAAGCACGTTAACACAGTGTATGAAACATAAGCTTCCGATTTCACCTCTGAAAGCGGTTATCAGTTGCTAGAGTGGCATCCTAAATCGTCTTTAAAATCGTGGAGGCTTAAACAGATATCTTATTGCAAAGCAATTGTTATGATTGGTTGGGAGTGGAAAGGCATCAGTTCTTGTTGCTGAATTCAAGCTACAACAGGGTCCTGGACTACAGACCTGGAAAGCCTGGAATGTTATTTTGGACCTGCAAAGCCTGGAAAATGCGTGGAATTCAAGCAGAAACCTGGATTTTTTAAGTTATTTTTTTTAACTTAAATTTTAACTTCATTAATTTCAATTTGTAAACAATTAGAAGAAACTTTTTTGAATTCGTAAAGGTCGCATAATGAGGCATTTAAAGTAATTAATTCTTGTAAGAAGCTCTTAGGAACTCTTAGACTTCTTGTGAGTACAGGTGTGGTGACGCCTAGGGTACCCGAGCTGATATCAGACCTACTTCTTTCTGATTGATGCTTTGTTTTTCTCCACGTTTCATCTTTCTCTTATCCTCAACTGTAATCATACATACCTTGTTTTATTTTCTAATTGAGCTAATGCGTTTAACTAAGTTCGAAATTACCTAACTTCAATATCTGGGCCTTTGTGGTCGGATGTCATATTTTCACATTTTTAGGACCACCCCCCCCTTTTTTTCTCCAGAAAAGCAAGGGAGACGAACTCAAGAGCATATCTCGTATTATAAGCAAAGGCACAGGAAACGGGTCTTCCAAAAAATAGTATTTTAAAGTGCACTGAAGTTTGTTTTTTTTGTTCATGGACACAAAACTGCTATTTTTTTAAAGCAAAAATCCAACCTTATTCCACGGCCAGATATTATATTTCAAGTATTTGAATTCAAATAAAGAAGTTCTAAACGCACCGAGGACCCAGTTACAACTATTATCTCATCTTAAAGTAAGATCTTTAATGTCATCCTCTTGAGTATCTGATTCAATATGTATTGTATAGGTCCGGAAGGGCTCTCGCTCAGTCTTCAGGCCGTCGTTAAGATGTAATTTAAGTGTCTAGATTTTTGTGAGATTAGATTGTATGTGAAATAGTGTAAATCCTACGATCAATTCATTTACCGACGTATACTTTTTTTAAAAGGTTTCCACATATTTATTCGAGATTACCCATTTGAAATTTTAACACATGTGGTCATTTCTACACATGGCAGATATTCGACTCCAGTTCTTCCAATATCGCCGCATCCGCTCCGGTTTTTTTTTTTGTTATTATTATTATTATACAAGTCTTGGGCGTGACAGCCGAGCAATTGAAAAATAGTGGATGTTACAATTGGGCTCAAGTATTTCGGTTAACAAATAATACACATCTTTCCATATACATATTTATTAAACTTCACTTAGGTCATCATCATCATATTCAGCCGTTTATCCTCTGTTGGACGAAGGCCTCCCCATTTTCTTTCCACATATTTCGGTCTGCTGCTATCCTCATCCATGTGTGCTGAAAAATGCTTGATTTCATCTACCCAACTTACATTTGGACGTCGTCTCGGTCGTTTCTTTTCTCTAGGAATCCACCGTAGTACATTTGCCGTTCACCTTCAATCTGTTCGACTAGCTATGTGACCGGCCCATCTCCATTTCATCTTCTTTGCAGTCTTGATTACAACCTCTACCTTTGTTTGTGCGCGAATCCATTCATTTGCCTTCCTGTCCCTCCTAGTTATTCCTAGTGTAGTCTTCCATTTTACATCTTCTATTTATTTCATCAGTCAATTTGGCATTCGATGTTTTGAGCTGACCTAGGTAAACATACTCATCAACTATGCCTATTGACTCTCCCTTAATCTTTACTTCCTTCTTTGCAGCATGTTGATTGTACACTACTTTTGTTTTACTTAAGTTCATTTTAAGGCCTATTTTCGAATTACTCATTTCTTCCATTCTGGTTTGTAGTTCTTCTGCGCTTGAAGCAAACAGGACTATATCATCAGCCAACCGTAAGTGATGAAGATATTCGCCATTAATATTTATTCCAACTTCATCCCAGTTTAAATTTTGGAACACTCTCCAGGACCGCAGAAAACAGTTTTGGGGAAATTGAATCTCCTTGCCGTACCCCCTTTCCAACTTTAAATTTTTCACTTTCTTGATGTAGTCTAATGACAGATGTGGCAGTCGAATAAATGTTTCGTAGTAGCTCGATGTAGTAAAATGTTATAAATTAGACACTAAAAGAAACGTGGAATTTGAAAATTAACATTCAGTAGACACCCTGTACAAGGAAGAACAGTCAGTTTCACACGATACTAGTGATCACCATTTGGACTGGTTGAGTTGAGGAAATTTTTCATTACCGCTTCCTTGCATTATACTGGGCTTATTGTTTGCGGAAATGTTCATTAGGTAAATGAGTAATGGACATTCTTCAGAACAGACAGCGGGACGTTTTATAAACACGCATCATCCGTGTTCACAACACTGCTCGTCGGCATGGTACTGTCGAATAGCAAATAATTCTGTGATATTCTAGTTGAAAAGTTTGGTGCCTTTCATGCTTGATAAAAGCACGAAAAACTCATGTTGTATGACATAGGTCAATATTGGTGGCGACCCTGTAGAAAATCTAGTGAATATTATTCAGTTTGATTTGATTGTTACTTTATATTCATACAGACTTTTCATGATTTTTCTTTTTCTACCAGATGTGTAAATATCAAACCGGAATTTGTGCATAGACGGCGTTAGCTGTCACTGTGGTTACCGTAAAACTGCGTCCTTGGCGCCACTTGCTTCTTTTGACTGCTGATAACGATTTGAAACTCACAACCAGACAAGTTTCATGTCATAATGTAGTGTTTAATAGCGTTGAACATGGTGCAATTTGTACCTACAAACTACGATGTGCGGACAGCATTGATTTTTTGTTATCATTTGAAGAAAACTGCTGCCGAATTTCATCGCATGCTTGTCGAAGCTTACGGTGATCATGCTCTTGGTAAATCAAAGTGCTATGCGTGGTTTACGAAATTTAAAAGTGGCAATTTTGACGTGAGAAACGAAGAACATGGAAGACCACCGAAAACGTTTGCAGACAGCGAATTGCAAGCTTTGTTGGATGAGGATGACGCTCAAACGAAACAACTCGCGGATCAATTAAATGTGACACGAGAAGCAGTTTCCATACGTTTTAAAGCCATGGGCAAGATTCAGAAGGTGGGAAAATGGGTTCCACATGCCTTGACTGAACGACAGCAGGA
>JAGDQP010033407.1:0-20685 GCA_022664845.1 Lepisma saccharinum | reverse complement strand
ACGGAAATGCATCTGATAACTCATTCAGTTAATATAAAGTTTCACCTTCAAGGTTGATTTGATTGCTTAAAAGTCGCTCAAATTACACGACTCGACTTATTCGGGACACAAATATATGACAGGGTGCAAGTCTATGCGTGTTATTTTCGCTCTTTTTATATGCTTCAAATAAGGTCCGAAAACATGTCTGAAGTCAAAACTCGCTGAACAGCGAAAAGAGTTTCCTTATAAGTTTTAGTTAAACACAATATCCGTGTATGTTTGGTCTTCCTTTGGAACTTACCTGGAGCACGGAGAATGGTAAATAATTGGATCAGTGACTAGAAGATGACAGAGATGATAATTCTATGGATAGTTACAAGGTAAAAACTTCAATGTCTAAATTATTTTGGGCATCATTTTCGATAACCCATGATTGCATTCTGTCAAAGCTTACGAAACATAGTTGTGTGCCTAAAACAGCAAGTAAACTAAAAGTAAAATAATAAAATGCTAGTGAAGTTGTTCAAGTTAAAGCGAAATTGAACTTCGGTAGTTCTATTCTGTACACTTACATGAAGATAAACAATACATTAAAATATATTTCAGTTACTATTGACGCATTAAGGCAGGCAATGATACACATAGCTTTTACTATTCCCTATACCCGGTGTAAATTTTACGTATGAAACGTACAAATTTCTTAAAAGCAAGACTTGCAAGACTCTTTCAAGCAAGACCAATACCGAGACCAAGACTGGGCGAGCAAGACCAAGACCAAGAAAAAGACCGCTACGGTCTTGGTCTTGCTATTGCTCATCACTACACATGGCATAAGCAGGGATCGATAAGACGACTTCTAGCACCAGAGCTGAGAGCTCTACCAACCGAGCCACTGCGGCCCCTCTACTTCCTTCAAGACTGAAATTAGATCCTAATCCTAATCTACGTAAAGTAGTGTTTTAAAGGTTCAAGTATGACAAAGAAAGGTTGATTTAATATTTCTTCGGCGCAGATCATAATACAAAACTAGCTAATTAAATTATTTTCTTTCAAAGACAATCATAAGAAACCTGCATTCATATTAAGTGCGTTTTATACGCAATGCATATGCTAAAACATTATTTGTCTGTCGGGAAGTTTATCTGCGTACAAAGAATCAATGTACGTTAAACAACCAGCTGAAAATGAAAAACTCAGGCTATCAGTCATTATTGACAAACGAAGGGCTCGGGGTCAAATAGTGATTTGCCACAATTCTCATCCTGAGAAAAATGAGTTTAACATCTCTTTTTTTAATTTTGATTTTCTATTATTATTATTTCTTTCAAATATCCTGTTTGTATGATATTTCAGTCATTGTAATAACGTCAGTCGGCCATTTTTGAGTGCCCAGCCAGAATTTAGGAGATTTGTCTGTATATATAATTTAATTATTGGTATGCTAGTTGGTTACTATTAATTAAGCAACAAAAAAATAGTAAAACATCGGTTTTACAAGCTAATCACTTTTATTGTAGGTCTTTTCAATCTTTTAAATTCTGTTTGTGCATACCAAGATGATAGACTCACGTTGGTACGTTCGGATCTAGTTTCGCCTATCGTCTAATTCTAACATCCGTTGATAAGTCAATGACGTCACGTCTGATGCAATACACAGTTCTATAAACCTAACACTAAAAACAACTACAATAGTTTGGTTGAATTGACTAACACATACTACGAAGTTAGGCTGCCTTTTCAGGTACGCGCTATCCGCGTGCTTCGCTTGTGCTCTTGCTGGGGTAGCCAATAGGAACACATAAATATATATTTCTGTTGGCTTCTCGTCCAAATCGCAAGCAAAGCACGCGGGTAGCACGTACATGAAAAGCCTACTTTAGGGCGCATTTTCATGTATGCGCTAGCCGCATGTTTTGCTTGCGATTTGGTAGAGTAGCCAATTGAAATACGCGACGCGATTCCTCTATTAGCTACTGGACCAAATCGCAAGCGAAGAGTGAGACTAGCGCGTACATGAAAAGCCAGCCTTAGGTGGAGATGCTTTTCGGAGTTGTGTTTTAAAATTTAACATACTCGAGAAACACAGGAGAAAGTAGTTCAATTAACACTGACTTTTGTTTGTTTTTGTTACTCCGGTGTTACCTAGCTTATCCTATTCTATATCGCTATGTGACCTTCACTACAATCTAGGCCTACTGCTACGTTGTTCGGAATGAATATTAGGAACGGCGTGATATGAAATTCTTAAAATTGCCTACCATGATAAAGAAGTAATACAGCAATGTTTATTGATTCAATTACTTTCCTACAAGTTTACGAAGGTTTGCTTAGTAGTACTCAATCTCACCCTTAGACAGTTTAGTGTAATAAATGTTACTTGCTTTCTGTTTTGTTTTGACCTTGCTTTGCTTAAATGAATCCAAAGTACGCCACTGGATATATATTATACAGTGGTATGTTATAATATTTTTGTTTGGTAACTGTGATTACATGACAAAGATTATATAATTCGTTTAGACCATGAAGGTTAGTTAAAAGAACTGATAAATGCATGCACTTACCGGTAGACTTTTGTGTGTATGTCTTTCACATTAAACCATCATTTGGATAAGAATAACTCTTCAAACTTTTCTTTTTCGCTCAAGATTTACGTTGTCAATGCGAT
This sequence comes from Lepisma saccharinum, assembly GCA_022664845.1. NCBI lineage: Eukaryota > Metazoa > Arthropoda > Insecta > Zygentoma > Lepismatidae > Lepisma > Lepisma saccharinum. Next base: position 18,038 of record JAGDQP010033407.1, on the reverse strand, counting down.
TATGGGAACAAACTCGCGTAACAACTTTTCTTTCCTTAAAAGTTGAATCCTGTATTGTTACTCGCGCATGCGCACTGGGTTATTTATTAATATCAAAACTGAGATTTATAAGCATTCCGTTATCTCACTTTTTTCTTTTTAAGAAAGATGAATTGAAATTTAGAAATATTGCTCACGTTTTGTTTCTTTTAAAATATATATATAGAATGTAGTAAATTAGCGTATGTTTTACACTCCATCCGATCTAATCTATTCCTTTTCACATTAGATCTTATTTTTAAAAATGTTTGTTTATGGCAGGAACACAAAAGCATACGAATTAGTATTTCTATTGAATGAATGTCATAAATAAAGACAAGTATTCATTTTATTTAGTAAGTGTAAAATATTACGTCTATATTGAGCATATACCAGCAAAAATATGTGGCTACATATGTAAACCGATCAAGTAAACATAGGAGGGGCTCTACTTTGTTATCGGGAAGATACAGGTTTGATTCTACACTGTAAATAATCACTTCGATGACATCACTGCCAGCACTGTTACATAAAGGATAGAAATAAATTCTAATCCACTTGCAGCACGACAGCCAATGATAAATACAGTTTCAAGTGTAACCCAAAACAACATGGATGTCGCATTGGCTGCGTAAGGAAACACGATGTAAAGAAAGAATCCGTCATTTTTACAGTGAATCATGAGCAAATCATTGGCAGCGCAAGCGCTAATGACACAGCCTTCGGCATATGCAACCCAAATAACATAAATATTAGGTTGGCTGCATAATAAGGAAACATTGTAAAGTTAATCCGTTATTTCTACAGTGAAACAGGCATAAATCACTGGTAGTGTAAGAGCTAGTGGTGCAGCCTTCCGCAAATGCAACCCAAACAACATTAGTGTCATGTTGGCTGCATAAGGAAACGCATTGTAAAAACAATCTGTCATCTTTTACGGAAGCTTGCAGCACGGAAATAAATGATATTGTAAATACTATGGTGATATCATCGGTGATTTTAGTGTGGCCGCTACAATGATTTCTGCGTAAAATACATTTTTAATGTTTCCTTATGCAGACGACATCAATGATCTTTGGGTTTATAAGGGTGAGGCTTTGCTGAGTGGGATGGATCTCGACTGAGGTCCTATCCGCTCCCTTTCTTACTCCTTTCCTCGGAAGAGTGTTATCCCTCAGATTTGCGATGAACTTGGAAGTGCACTTCGCGTAACAAAATTAAATAAAAATCAAGTGCAAATTAGATAATAGTGAAAACTTAGAGCGGGCCTATTGCATATAGTGAATACTTTAAAATGGAGAAAGCTAACCAAGCTGAAAAGTACTGTCAATTTTTGAGTCACCAGGTTAAAAACAATCGAATAAATCGAGTCTCTGGAATCAACTCTGATTGGTTGAGGAGCTGATGTGCATTCTTAAAATGGAGAATACTACGCAACTCAAGAGGACCGTTTGTTTTCAGAGTCACCAAATGCAAACGGCCGGATAAATCGCGATCGCTCAACTGAAATTAGTATCTCTCTATCGCTTTGGTTCAGGCGGGAGCCTGAGTTAAGGATGTACAGATTGAAACACTAGTAATGTCCCGTCACCGAGAAAAAGACGTTCTTTTAGATTGAAAGTGAATGAGCTAACTCATAGTAGGCTGAAGCTATATAATGAAATTTAAAAACTCCGGCCTTAGTGGTTTAGAAATTGATTTTGGGGCGGCCATTTTGAATTTAAAATGACGAGTTTTTAACATTTTCTTTTATTGTCGTGATCTATTCGTGATGGTACACCTTCATACCAAATTTCATTTCTCTAGCTTGAACGGTGTGGAAAATGACTTTTTGGTAACCATTTTGGATCCAAGATGGCGCCTTCTTTAAAATATAAAATTTTCCTAAATTAATATTGATAATACACCTTTATGCCAAATTTCGTATCTCTAGCTAAAACAATGTTGAAAATGAATTATTCGGGTCCGCCATTTTCAGTCCAAGATGGCGTCTTTAAAGACATTTGGTAATATTTTCCTAAAATACAAGTTTTGATGTACCGTTATTTCAAAGATGTCCATTTTATGGCCCTTGGATATCCAATGTTGGATTTGGACGTAAATTGAACGTTCTGGTAACTTATTTGGACGTACCATGGACATCCTGTGCTGTGGGGGGTGTCACCCTTAAATTATCGAAAGGACCCCCCAACTTTAACATTTTTACAGTGAAAAAACTGGTACAAACCATTCAAAATTCCACTTACAATCCTCTTAATTTTGACTTTACGCAACCCCAAACTGAAAATTTTGGCTGAATCCTTGGGTGATGTCACTCTACTCAGTAAGGATTCTGCCAGGATTTCCAGTTTGGAGGGGTGTAAAGCCAAAACTTGAGGGTTTAATAGGGTTTAAATAGAGTTTTGCAAGGTTTCCATAGATTTTTAAAATGAAAATTTTTAAAGTGCCGGGAGGGGGGGGTGAGAATTTGAGGGCTGACAACCTATTTTGCGGAATTCCTCCAAACGCAACAAGTCAACAACACCAACCATCCATTTAAAAGGCATGTTTAGCTGAAACGGGAGGGACAGGGGTGTAGTAAAGCCAGGGCGGGGCAGGGCCTGGTACATATTTAGACATCAGGAAGCGCCCTGTCACTTCGTGTTACAGTGTATGTTACTTAATTTGTTATTTATATTTCAACATTTTTTTAACTTAGAAAGTATCTAGATTAAAGATTAAATTGGACGTCTGATAGCCTTACTCTCAAGGGATACTTATTGTTCCGTATGTCTAATTAAAATCCGCAAGAATTCTTTTAGAAGTTTCAGCAATTTTGTAGTGAAAATAATCAATTTATTTCCTGACTAGGAATTTCCTGATCAGTACGGTCAACAGGAGTGACATTATTTTTATCATTGCCATACTGTAAAGGTACAATTCATGATACATTAATACACATGATACTTGCCAGTCTAAGAAACTATTCGTAAAATAAAGTGCCCTGTGGCCCCGATGCTATATTTTCTCACACTACAGCACTGAAGAGGGAATGTTTTATATTAACATTCTTCGGGACAATGAACGAACAATTCAGATCCCTCATCTGTTCCGGAGAAGTGAAAAGAAAGATCCGGTGAAAGAGAATGGAAGAAACTGGGAGTGTTTCCTACAAGACGACGCAAGTTTTCACACGGCACACAAAAAAAGATCCTTCTGTTAACTTGAAGCTCCATGCCTAAGGTGAACAGATGATAGTTTTCCGTTGCCTTCCATGATTAAAGAGACGTCCTTCGGGCCGGACCTACAGTTTAAAGTGAACTTCGAACCATTTGTGTCCCCAGCTGAGTAGAGAATTACACTCACCACACGGGCGCATTGCTTAAAATGATTTGACCTAGCTATGTAAGCAAAATATTTATTTAAACACCAGTATAAGAAGCAGACAATAAAGTTCTATCAGATACAGTATTTTTTCGCACTGCTTCAATAATTTTATTTACGTTTAACCCAAACGGATTGAAACAGGGGTATGTGTTGAAACAAGGTAATGCCTTATCACCACTACTGTTTATCACCACCATTGCCTTAGAATATGCGATTTTAAGAATTAAATTGAACAAAAAGGGTCTAATATTGAATGGTTTTAATCAACTGTTCGTATACGCGAATGATGTAGAGTTAATAGGGGACGATATAGATGCTTTACAAAGCAACACTAGTGTCTTAGTACATGCGTTCAATGAGATAGGTCTACAGATAAACATAGAGAAAACAAAATACATGATAACAAGCCGAAACGTAGGGAATGAAAGAAATTAAAACATAATAATTAGGGATGAGGTCATAGAGAAAGTAAACAAATTTAAATACTTGGGAGCATACGTAACAAGCAAAAACGAGGTCACGGAAGAAATAAAAAGTTGTTTAGTATCGGACAACGTATGTTTCTATTCCGTCCAAAAATTTCTAACCTCGCGATTAATATCAAGAAAGTTGAAATTGAAAATATGCAGAATTGTTATTCTGCCGGTTGCGAAAGTTGGAGTACGGCCGTGGCAGATGATCATAAATTACGTGTGTTTGAAAATAAAGTTTTGAGAAAGATACACGGGCCGAAATGGGACGAGATGACTGGAGAATGGAGGAGACTGCATAATGAAGAACTCCATGGACTGTACGATTCACCAGATGTTGTAAGAATAATGAAATCGTGACGACTAAGATGGGCAGGCCATATAGCTCGGATGGGGGGAAAAACGAAGATTATATTCTATCCTGGTTGGAAAGCCGGATGAAAAAGAGACCTTTGGGAAGACCAAGACGTCGTTGGGAGGACAATATTAGAAGGGATTTTCGAGAAGTAGTTGTTCGTGATGAAAACTGGCTTGATATTGCCCAGGATAGAATCCAATGGCGAACGTTTGTTACTACGGCGACGAACTTGCAAATTCCGTAAGCCATAGAGTTAGTTAGTTTCTTATGTTTAATCCAAATCGTGTATTTGCAGTGTTACCAGAACTTGCTTGCAGTCACTGTGTTCTCTTGAGATTTGCTGTTTTTCTTTGTTGAATGATAAGATTACATGCAACGTATCTCAGTATGTTGTGAAGTCGGTAAATATTGTTTGATAAATATAAATAAGAACCAATTACCTACTTTTTTCTGGAGACAGTAAGATCTAACGCTGAAAGATTCTGATAACATTGATAAACTCTTGACTCCGGATATGAAATAGCAGCACTTCTCAGACATCACGGAAAATTTTTGGATAGGTTAAAGTTCAGCATCTTCAAGATGCAATGCATTTATCTTAAAGTGGGAAAAGCGGAAGTGTAGGGATATGTGGAATTTCTCCTATTATTTCATAATAATGATGTTGTTGTTTTACATTCCGTAGATATTAAAGACCATTGCCACCGTTAGGCAGTTTTTGATCAAAGTAAATATTGCGTGGTTATAACACTCATCGCCACATTATCTGACTTCGTTGACCACAGCCATTTAATTCTTAAATCAAGTAAGTACGCACTTGTCATGTGACGCTCGATGGACACAGAAAAAGCCATGAGCTCATACCAGGACTCGAACTGGCGACAGCTAATAACGCAAGCTAATCACACAGCTAATAACAACAATAACAAAGAACCTCGAGGTCAAGTAGCAAAGGTATCGGACTACGAATCAATCTTGTTGACGCGGTGCAGGTTCTAATCCTGAAAACGCTTAGCATCCTGGCTGAAGTTGTCCTTGGTTTCTCTGTCAAAGCAGGCAAATTTCGGTATGATGATCTGTGCTACTATTCTTCTCGTTCTTGTGACTAAAGATTTTGTCGCATCACCTACAGCCAACTTAGATAGTTTCAGACTTCTTCATACACCCTTGTATATGTGAAAATAATTTACACACACACACACCAAAAAAAAAAAAAAAAAAAAAAAAAAAAAAAAACAGAAAATGTAGTCTTACCTCCTCCACAAAACAACCAACTTCATCCCCTTCCCCCAATTTTGAAGTTCTGGCAAAGTTCCTGTTTCTCCCACGACCAGAGAGACGTGTCGTAAGCTCGTGCAAAACAATGGCAATATTTTTTGTGCTTGAAACAGAGAGGTCAGAAGAAATCAGAATACATGGAAAATCACGTAAAAAAAAAATATGTATACAGGATTGGATCTTTGCTTTGTCCTCCTGTTTCAAAGCAAATAAATATTGACATTGTAAACCCAGATCCATAGTAAATTGCTTACAGAAAGATTTTCGAAATCTAAAGAATTGTTCCTTGGGATATGCCGTTTTTTTTCACCAAACCACTAAATTTATTTATAAAGTCTTTAGGCAACTTTTTCTCAGACCGTGATAGGGTAAGAGTTGTTAGGTAGTGAGTAAGTGACTAGTTTAAAGGTATCATACTTGCATTTACCTGTTGTGGTTGAGGAAAATACCTAGAAAACCTCAATCAGGATAGGCTGTCGCTTAGGTCATTCCCAGGCCCTTCAGATTGTTAAGCCAACGCTCTACCGATTGGCACGGCCACTCAGTTTAATTATAGATATATTGAAATGTATCAAACGAGATATTTTGCCGTGCTGTAATGGTTAACTATTTTAGTGGCAGCCGTCTCGGGGTAATGAGTTCGAACACTAATCGCGTAGCGGTACTAGATAAATTCACCCTATTGCAATGTGTCAATTAAGAGAATCTGAAGTATCGTAGAAGGACATGGCTGGGGAGAGAATACAAATCTTCCGATTGTAAGACCGCTTTTGCTGACCTACCACTCACATATCAGACAACCGACAGTTAAAATTAAATTCAATGACAACAACCTTGAATCTTTAAATTCTCTTCCACTATCATTGTTGCAATTCTCAAAGGGTCACCAGTACTAAGCTAAACTGGTTAAACTAGTACCGTCACTTGGTGACACGATAAGATTTCTTGTTATCTTTAAACGACATACGTTTCTCAACTAAAGTTACTGAGGTTATCACTTTGACGCCGCTATCATTTTCCAAACTATTTACGTCCTGATCATGGGCATCACGCTTTCTTCTGTGGCGGCTGCTAAAAAGGTTGCAGTATTGCACAACAACCACGTTATTCTTCATTTTTTATAAAACAGTAAAATAATACCTTCCATTACTTTAAACCATGAAATAAGTAATACAATTTTGCTTCTTGCTGTTCAACAAAATCATAGGTTTCTTTTAGGAAGATAAACAAATACTTCACATGGTGAGAGATTACTCCTGTTGTTGCATTTTTGTTGTACCAACTACCACGGATTTAACATTACCTCTCCCTCTTCTAGATGTTCACTTCACATTTCCTTAACCCGAAACGTAAACCTTGTTGTGGTATTTTCGCTACAACAGCTACCATCACTTCTCCTCCGGTAATGCAAGTGGAGAGGCGACACACTGCCGTCCCACCCAGCAGGGAACACCGTCGGTCGTTTTGTATGACGCCAGAGGGAAGCAGATGGCAGGACTCTTCCGGTGGAGACCATCTATTGCTTTCAGAAAGTGTTATTCAATTCTTTATCCTTCTGTTAGTGTGTAATTTTTCTCAACATATACAGTAAAAAAGGAGTTACTCTTGTGGATTAAATAGACGGTAGATTGCTTTACTAAAATAAATTTACGTAATAAACTTAACTGGTAATTTCATTTTGAGTCGGTATTTTCAAAATTTTGGTTTCGAGTTGATGCGGTAAAGGGAAATGTACCAGGCAGAGTAGGTTTGCCAACTTAAAAAAGTGAAAAGTCGGGACCAGGCACGTATCCAGAAGTTGGTTTTGGGAGAGGTCCACGGGCTTCCTGGGGGGAAGGGGTCTAATGTATCTAGGCATGAAATGTATATAATTACGCCTGAAATTATACCTACTTTCCATAGAACTCTGAATTTCGGGGGTGGTCCTGACCCACCCGCTAAATACGTCCCTGATCGGAACAGTTCCGATACAAGAATCCTGAACGCAAGGATGGCGTTACAGGAGGGCTAGCAGTAAGGGATCCAGACAGACCCCTGATCCTTTAGACCAATTTTTTTTATTCCTTATGGTCTAAATAAAATTTATAGCCATGTCCTCCCCCCGCCAACAAAAAAAAAACTTGCCTTTGACCATAAAAGCGGCTATTTTTGGTCGAAACGTGGTCAAAGGCGTAGATTACACAATTATTTTCTATTCCCCCTACGTGAATCCCCTAATCTTGTGGGGCCATTTTTTCTTATTCCTTATAACCTAAATAAAATTTATAGCAATGATCACCGCAAAAATTGGCTTTACACCAAAATGGTGAACATTTTTGGTCAAAAATTGGCCTTTCATTTTTGCTGTTTTTTAAAACCCTTGAGTTGAGGGAAGAATTAGGGACCGTAACTGTTACAGAGCCGCAACTGTTATAGGGCTTAACTAGGGATGCTAAAGGGCATGTGCCTCGGGCACTAGACTGGGGGTGCCAATTTGGAATTTGCTCCCCGTTACAAAAACACAAGCTGCTGACCTGAATATGTAGTCGCTATTGTCGATTGTTTCTACACGCCCTGAAATGTACCAATACTCCCCGCCAAACGAAAAGTATAAGCGCAACTATGTAGGATCCAGCCATAGCAACGGAAAACAGCCACTGGCCCTGTACCAACTTCACGTTTTCAAGTAATATTTGCCCGGGCTCACGTTGTTTTGCTTAACTATCCATTCATCAAATCATTACGAATCAGAACTGGTGTCAAAGAATTAATACGAGTTAAGCTTGTCACCTTGTAATCAATGATCGGGACGGACGAAAACCATAGTGCACATAGAATTGATTTTATATCTGTAGTTAATGAATCGTGGGTTCAATTCCACTTAAAACTACCGGTCCCGTTAACATTCTATACTTTTTCAATTTTTTATTTACTGGCCAGACTGATAGCTATGGATCAAGTCCATCAGGTCTAAGGGGTGAAGTCCCTCGACAAATACTCATTCGGAGGCAGGGGAGATAGCACCCAGGGACTTCTTTAAGGTATCATACCAGCATTAACCTGGCGAGACAGGCGGAACCCTTGGAAAACCTCAATCAGTAGAGCTCCAAGATGCATACCTCTCAGCGTCAATCGGATGTCTGCGACCGTAGCAATTAGATCACGGCAATTAGGTTTAAAATACGTTGAAAAAATATGCTTAGAAAGTCACCTTTAGTAGCAAAATTGACTACAGGCAGAACAGACCAGGGCAAAATATTCTGAAAGAACTTAAATAAATTTTAAAAAGTTGCAGACAGATCACGCTCATCAAAACGACAGCAATTGTATTGACCTTGAAACTGATAAATGTTAATAAAGTACTAAAGCTCACCTGAAAATCCGATTGAGTCTTTGTGACACTATACACTCTGGTTAAATAGCTTCCTCTACAACCAGTCTCTTAAAATAATACTGATAGTTACGTTACCAGGTACGTATATGCGATTCTATGCCGTTTCTACACTCGCAGTCATACAAACACTCGCTCCTCGTCACTAGGGACACAAACTGAAATGAAATTAAGGTCAGCAGCTACTGGCGCTCTTACTCAAAAGATCTTGACGTTTGCCCACCCCGATGCCCCGAACTGATTACCAACTCAACATTCAGAATCATAATTTTCATTAGTGTTCTGGCAACAGTAGCAGCTCCTTTAAAATAGTCTTCTCCAGTTACTCTGGTCTTGTGCATACTATTTATCATTATTTGCATTTATTTGTAACTTCCTTTATTTCAGCAGACAAGATTAAGTTAATATCTGCTCTTCCACCTAACCCTTGTCAAATCATACAACGATAATGCATTTATATAATATATATGATTTATATAATATATATTATATATGATTTATATAATATATGATATGTCTTTGCTGATTAAGTAAATGTGGATTTAAAAGAATTTTGAATTCGTTAAAGGGTTTTGCACATGTAATCGCATTGAGTATGGAATTCCAGGGTTTCGCAGCTAATACAGAAAAGGACCGAGTTATTTGCGTGAGTTTGTCTTGGAACATATCGTGTAGCATACTTATGAATACTAGATCAAGAGATAAGTTTTCCATGTAGATAAGAGGCTGATTTCTTGTGAATAATGTTATAAATTGTGGAGCAGAAAAAAAAAAATCTCTCATACATTGTTAAAATATAGTTCCCCTTTAATACAGGGAGAATTATGTCGAATTTACGTAGGTTGAAAGCAAACCAAATGCGGAAATTTTGGACTCCTTGAGTGGATGGATCCTGACTTTATTGATACAGCATTACCGTAATAAAACAATGACATAATTAGTATCTGTTTTAGATCCATTTTTGTTTTGCCGTGAGCAAATCACGTAATCTATATAGGCAAGTTATTTAGTGCATGTGAGCATACGTTAGCTACATGAAAAATCTAGTTTAGATTTATGCCCATTAATAAACAATCCAAGGTTTTTAATATCTCTAACAAAACAGAAATTGGTACATCGCTATAGTATTTAACAGAGCACCTGAATGTTGATTTGTACGTACTGCCATGTTATAGACGTATAAAGGTCTTATAATGTGTTTCTGTTGTGGAGGGATGAGCTAACAAAATTCCTGCGTGGCCTAGTCGGTAGCGCGCTAGACTTCAGTGCGAGCGGTCCCGAGTTCGATTCCCGGTAGGAGATCAAAATTTCGGTGTTGCCCCAGCATCGTGAGGACAACTGGGGAGCTACATGATTAATAGAAGTAGTAGAGTGTTGTCATGAAAGTCTGACACACAGTACGATGAGGCGTTGCGCCACCCTGTTTTGTTTAATTTAAGGGCTAACACAAAGTTGAACTATTACGCTGAGCTTGCTTTCGCACAGTCTTTGTGATGGAAAGGGGTAGAGTGTTGGCATCACGTGGAACAGGTGCACCATTCGACCCTTGGATTTAACAAAATAGTTCGTTTCTTTATTCTCATATATACGTACTGAGCGTCCGTATCTTAGTTGACAGAGCGTTGAATTAGCAATTGGAAGGTCCTGGGAACGATCCCAGCGGCCTCCTAACCTGACTGAGGTTTTTCCTCAGTCATACCAGGCAAATGCCGATATGGTACCTGCTAACTAGAACTTGGACAACTACCTTTAAACATCCCCTTCTCCATACTGTGCCTGTCTGAGCCTTAGCCTGAGGATAGCAATTCTAGTTCACCAAACATTTGTCGACATATTCCGTCTTTAGCCAGTGCTTTCGTCTAAAAATTTTCAGTTTAATCAAATTAGAATAGTCAAAATTTGACGTTTTTAGTATATTACTTATCACTACATATGAACCTACCTGTTAAACCTCCTGATCTTTAAGCCGAAGTGACTGACCTCTGTAAGACTCTGAAGTCAATTCTTCCACGAGCCGTTGTCCACTACCTTATCTGTTTGTTAAGCACACAGATAAGAAAATCGGTTATACTCACACACATCCAAGAACGTTAATTATAAAACACTAGAAAGAAGTCTTACTATGTGATAAATGAGTAGAACCCTACATTGCTTTCCTTTTATATCAAAAGTTCCCTCCTCTGAAGCACTTCATTTTGTATATATCATATATGCAACTCATCATTTATCAAAACACACACATGCATACAATGGAAAATGCAAAGATTAAGTAATAGAAAAGAAGGAAGCCAGGTAACACCCAAATAAGGCTGAGAGATAGCATAAAGAGCAGCTCTCGTGGTTGATCACATACTTTGGAACGTGAAAAAGAAAATAGATCAACTAAACATCATTCATACACATAATGACGATAGAATGAATTACGGAGCGTGGGGAAAATCCCAGAAGAAAAAAAATGAGATTTTTCCCAATCTTTCGTATACTTTCATTTACCGTCAACTTGTCTGATTTTCAGTAGTATCGTCTTCTTTTCTGAGTGTTTCACTTTCCGAACTGTATGACAACGTATACCTTACATTTATTTATAGGTACTTTTAATTGTATTCATTATCTATTAGTTTGAAAATTAAACAAATACGGTTTAGTTCCGAGTTTTGTGGCTGGGAGGGAGGAGTCCTAGCTTGATGAGGGTTGGGAATACATTATTCAGTAACCAATGTGAGGTAGGTAGTAACAGTGTTGCCAGTAACATCTGATAAACTGTATGACAGAATCACCAAGCTTTCAATCCCGTGTATAAGAATACTTGGAATGAGTGGACTTAATACTTTTCCTGTATATGCATTTGCCTATGAATTCCAAACAGTAACTGCTTATTGTCTGAAGTACGCTAAGGGCGAAGGTCGTCAATGCAATTCCTCTGTAGAGTTACCTCCTTTTCCAAATGCTATATGAAGCTCTTCTGTAAGGAATTAAAAGTGTTTGGCCGAAGCTCTGTATAGTTTGTTTCAAAACATGTGACTCTCCTTTACCTATGTGAAACGAAATCGTTAACAACCCAACTGGACACATGGCCCTAACTATATAGTAAGCGTTGGCAGAGGACCGACGTTGCCAACTTTCATTAAAAATCTTCCTTTCACCAAGACCATCCTCACGCTTCGCTAAAATTTTACCCTTTGTGAAGAATACAGGATTCCTCGTTCAGAAATTCTTTATGAAACAAAAAGTTGATCTGAAGGAGGAACAATTGGTAGAGTGTTCGCCGTGTAATTGAGAGGACTTCGGTTCGATTTCTGATACTGATCGTCTTGACTGAGATTTTTCTTGATTTTTGTCGGTCACGCCAGGCAAATGGTGGGATAGTACCTTGAATAACAATAGGTCCATTTCCTTTCCAAATCCTTTCTCTTGTTATTGTTAAATATAAGCTGTGTAAAATGGTCGAAATTAGGCTGTATCTGGAATTTGCTAAATCAATAATAAAAAATCCTCTCTCCATTCTTAATTTGTCACATATCCTAACATGGAACGCATATCAATTACATCAATGATTAACATTATTTGAGGACAGACATATTTATCTTAACTATATTCGGATGGTCTGCTCGGTGTTGCACTCTCTGCACTGAAAGTGTTTGTTTGTACAGAACTCTGTTAATGAACGTCACAATGTCTATTCGTGTAATCCCGTGCAGTTCTCATCCGAACGGATTAGTGCTTATTTCCTTCTGCTAGCAAGTAACATCATCTGTAATTCCTTATCTCACACATATACAGAGGACTCAGCACGACTGTCAATTGTCTGCAGCTGCACCCACCTACACTCATTCCCGAGGAAGGGCAAGAAATGTTTACACTGGGTCACACACGTGTAGGCCATCTTAACATTTGAGGTGTGAACTGTACCACCTACTCCAACGCAAAAGCTTACATTAGTGTGCACTAGTTCAAACAATGCAGCTCATACGAACAAACTGTGAAAACGAAATTGTGGAAAATTATCAGATTTAGCCATTTTTTAAAAAAAATATCCTTTATTGTCACTGTCTGACTTTTCTAATCACTTCTGTTAAACTATTCATGCTCGGCAATACCCCTTCATTGTTTCTCATTTTTACAGTTTGTTTTCTTAGCTTTTTCCAATTACACTAGCCTTCTTCTCTGTTGATATACTACGCACAGAAAGGTCTAGCAACAGTCCAGCAACAGAAGGTCTCTTTTCGCTCCCCTCCCCATCTTCATATAGACAGGACAATCACAATCTAACTTAAAAGAAAATCTCTATCCTCACACTCACATAAAGAAACTTAAACTATATAGCTAGAGGATGTAAACACTGTGAAAAAGCAGCAGAGCAATAAGTATTTCGAGATAGGATTCTATGACTTCCTTCGCAACGCAGGAAGTTTGTCAGAGTAAGGGTCTAAGATAGTGTTCGAGTTGTAGCGGGGGGATGGTTGGGATTATCCCCATCTCTGCAAAAATCTTTTCTGGCACTGTTTACAGATATATACCTCTAACCTGGGATATGGACGATCCCAAAATACCGTATAATACATATCTCACTAATTCTTCATCCTCTCTGAAAATTGCGCAAATCGAACACTGGTCTAAGAAATTTCAGGAAAAGTGTGTTTTATTTTGGGACAAGAACTTTACCTGCAATAATAAACTCTCGACAAAACGAACACTGCTGGCAACGCTGCTCGAGTCCTCTCGCTGATTGCTTATGCATTTTGCATTCCATTCAGCAAACTAGTCAAAACTCAAAAAATCTTCTCACAGCGTCGTATAACTCGTAAGTAAACAGCATTATCTAGTAATAATTATTATTAGTTTACGGTACATAAAATTAAATTTCTTTATTGGTAACTCTCTCTGTCTCTTTCTCTCTATTTTCTCGCTTTACCTTCCCCTATCCGATAAACATAGGAATAGTATTTAGACTAGAACTTTGGCTGTTTCATTTCCAATCGTTTACCGTATTGTGAGATATAGCTGAGAGTCAATATTCTTTAGTCTAGATACGACGTCAGGACCTAAGCAACTCAGAGTTGCTAATCAAATATAGACAGGAACAAAAACTAAATGAATTTAAAGGATGTAAAAATCCATTAGAAATACAATAAGGAACACTGAAACAAATTGTTCCGGGGCTAACTTCTAAGTTCAACAAAATAGGATGAAAGTTTGCTGGAAATCGCTAGCATCCTGAAGCAGCTCGATAAGAAGCCTCACTACTGTACGCTTGCACGGTTTATACATTGGCTAAACACACTGACCATGATGAGATATGATGATGACAACACTGACCATGATGAGATATGATAACACTGACCATGATGAGATATGATGATGACAACACTGACCATGATGAGATATGATGATGACAACACTGACCATGATGAGATATGATGATGACAACACTGACCATGATGAGATATGATGATGACAACACTGACCATGATGAGATATGATGATGACAACCCTGACCATGATGAGATATGTTGATGACAACCCTGACCATGATGAGATATGATGATGACAACACTGACCATGATGAGATATGATGATGACAACACTGACCATGATGAGATATGATGATGACAACACTGACCATGATGAGATATGATAACACTGACCATGATGAGATATGATGATGATAACACTGACCATGATGAGATATGATGATGACAACACTGACCATGATGAGATATGATGATGACAACACTGACCATGATGAGATATGATGATGACAAGTCTGGATTCTCGAAAATACTCAGAAGTCCAACATCATACAAATTCGGCGATTGGAAGATCCAGCAAGACAATGTATAATCCCCGACGGGGTGGTGTGTCGATGGACACATATGTGCCATGTACCTCGTTTAAATTAAGCGGTATAGGTTATCTATCATTAACAAAATTAATCTAAGAGACACACGTGTCACTTAACTAGGTCTCGACTTTGGAATACTGAACCTGCTCTCGTGCTATGGTAAGTACTATACACGTCATTCTACATACATTTACATTAAGGAGATTTATTTTCGTATCTAGTCAGTACGACTAAAAAAGATGTATTTTTAATTCTAATAGCATGTGACAACCAGACACAATGAGTTCCTCTTATTCTCACCATGGAATAGATATTATTAATCCGTAGCGCCACCTACCGTTAGCGTAAAACTTCTATTCGAAAAAATGCCTACATGCAATATCACAAAGACAGAAAAGTATTTTCATTTAATAATACATTTGTCTCTGATTCATCAAACATTGTTGTTCTTGGTGATTGTGACTTATGATCTTTAGAAATCACATAGTAAACTACATAATCTTCTATGCCTTTAGCCTCGCGTTATCGGGCAATTCTCAGCCTCCCAGATATTCTTATTACATAGGAATTAGGAAATAAATTGAAAGATTTATTCCAAAAGTTATACAAGACCAAACAATATGATTTTCTGAGATAACAGTACCCATAAGTTCTTTTCTACTAGTAGTAGCTCTTGCTGTAAACCACATATTCAAATAAGAAGAAGAAGAAAAAGAAGAAGAGGAGGATGAAGAAGAAGAAACCTTCTTGTGTAAATAAAAGGGTACGAATAAACAACACAGTTTTTTCTCTCCGGAGTTTTTCACTTGTCGTCTGACCGGTGTGTTGTAATAAACCCGTAAAGCAGAAGAACGAAACTCGCAGCAATAACAATTACATTTTTATTCCTAGCAAATCTACACTTACGCTTCAAGGGTGAGGATATCATCGCACTGCCTTCTAAGAAGGATAGTAAAACAACATATTTAATGCCTTCAAATTAATTGTATTACAAAAATCAAAATAAGAGAAAGGGAGGAGACAAATAAGAGAAAATATCGTGGAGAGTATTAAATGCAAAGTTTGTTGTTCTTCTGAATTTGTCCTAATCTTCCAAATTACGTATTGACCTATATATTCATCCCATCCACGCTCTGCTGTCCGGTGTGTCTGCAAAAGTAAGAATAAGATTTAATCAGTTTCAAGAAAACCGAGTAGTAGTTGTTGTTTATAAGCGGTAAACTATCTTACTTTGTTTTTGTAAAATGCTAGAGTGCGTAGGAGAATGTACTTGATATTCTTAACCAAGAAGTCTTAAAACATAATTGCATATTCTCATATACACGAAGCTGCGTTAGCTCCACCTACTTCAGCATGAGGTATATTCAGTTAACCAATCATCACAAATCTTAAGACAAATTATTTTCCTATTTAACCCTAGAAGTCTGCCTGAGGTCATTTTTGACCCCAGACAACACATTTGTGCTATATTTCCCATATTATTAGAGATTCCCTAATAATAATTTTCGACTTTTCTCATGCAAGTCTAGTAAATATTCCGTATCAATTTTAAACCGAAACAAGGAAAACAACAGGATTTTTTTTTAGGAGAATGTGGATTAGGATATAAGAAGACCTCAGGCGGACATCACGAAATATATCTAGAACGTTAGTGTTTTTTTTACGTTCCTTAATTATAATTTGAAATATTTTACCTGGCAACAGTATTGGACGCAAATAACAGAAGAACGACATAATTGCACATTTCCTCGTCCTGTCTGGCTGTTTCTTTTGTGCGTACTAATATCTTTTAGTTGAGTATCTTCAATACAATACGTTGGCGCGGGATCAAATGTATGCATCAGTATAAAATATTTAAAATAGGTGGCAACACTGATAATTGAGCTCGTTAAAGGGTGGAGACTTACACAGTATTTTCTCTATGGCGTCGAATATCGTCCATCCCATCTTTAGTGTGGATACGTCCAACTATATGCGAGCCTATGAATAATTGAATTTCGAACTAGCTTGGCAACACTGAAAACTGAGGTACTTGGGACGAGGACACTCAGTATTTTTCTCTTGTGTCGAATAATGTATGACCAAGTTTTGTGCGGTTACATCGAACAAAGTGGAAACCATTAAAAACACACATTTTAAGTTGGTTGGCAACACTGTCAACTGGGGAGCAATACCCGACCCGAACTACGTCTATGGCTTGGCCCAGTAACTAGTATACATTTGTGCAAATTTTGGTGTAAATCAATTGACACGTGCAGGCAAAAATGTAAAAAATTCTTACACGGGGTCATTTTTTTTTACCTCAGGCGGACTTGACCTTATAATTTTCGATGCGGACTGCTAGGGTTAAATCATCAACACACTGTAAAAGCAGAACGACCACTGTGTGGTTTAAACTTTAATGTTTATTATTTCCACCAAACTGACGATTCAATTACTACTTCCCAAATCAAACTTATCACATTCCCATAGTATCATAGGATTGGTTCAGTCTCCGTGTATACTAGCAATGAAACTTCTTTTCTTTAAAAAAGGAAAACCATAACTTGGTTTTATATTAAAAAAAAAAAAAACGGTTTATTAGTTCATTTACCGAGCCAATTGTAGCAATGGAAAGTTGATTCGTTTAAATTGTGCAACAAATGATACAGGTCTATATTATTTTGCAATGTTAACACTTGTACTACTTAACGAAAACAGGTTTTCAACCAAAAATGAAACCCTGTGTTTAAATATAAATTAACAATATGTTTATGTGCCCGAACAAAACTACTCTGAATCGACTTTTGAACAAAATTACCAAAAATCGTGTTGTGTAAAATTGGGATTTCAACTTCAGTTTTTACATAACCAGTTTTAGGGTATTAAACCAAGATAGTTTTAGATATTTCTAATACAAGCGTTGTTATTTCAGCGCGCGCGATTCATGAAAATTTTACTTTTCCCAAAATATAACTCTGCTTTCCAACATGACCTTGATTTCTTTAAGGCGTTTTAACTTGAACATACTAAAATATTGTTATATCATCCATGACATAAGTGAAATACTCATAAAACAGGAAAGAAAACAATGTGTTCTAAACTTAGAAACATTTCAAACCATCGATCTCAGGAAAGAGCTTATTTAGATAATCAAGTCAACCTAAACCTTGACCTATTGAGGATTGAGAACTTCATCTTTTCCTACTTCAACAAGCAACTTAATGGGAAATACCAACAAACTTTATCGCAATGGCCTAGTTCATTGGATGCCAGCATAGTAGTCATTATGAACACCTTCTCAGTTGTTGTTCGTTCTGAGAAAAGGATCATTCACGCTACGAAAGTCTCTTGAGA
>JAGDQP010033406.1:0-20685 GCA_022664845.1 Lepisma saccharinum | reverse complement strand
TAGAATGCATGTATCCTAAGGATTGGTGTGTTACACGCTTGTGCTAAATTTTGTGATTTTATGTCAGTTTAGTGATGAGTTATAGCTGAATATTGTTGGCAACAATAGTTTGATTTCAACAATGGTTAATAATGAAATCGAAAATCTGATATGCGGATGTACTTCGTTTTTCCATGCTCTTTCTTCTCTAGTTTAGATATCGAGAAATTAATCCAAATCTTGTTTTTGTATCTGCATTTGGCTGTGAGTTATTGACGGTCATTGTTGTACAACAATACATTTGTGTTAACAATGAATAGTTGATCATATGAAAATGTAGAAGTTCTGTAATCCTTGGTTTCTAATCTTGCATATTTGTGCGTATTTGTGTATTTGTAGTAGTTGTTGGTCGTAAGATATATTTAAGCATTGTTGTCAAAAATACGTTTGGTTTAACAATGAATGATAAGTCATATCGAAAATATAGAATGCTTATGTCCTGAGGATTGGTCTGATACACGTTTGTGCTAAATTTTGTGATTTTATGTCAATTTAGTGATGAGTTATAGATAAGTATTGTTGGCAACAATAGCTTGATTTGAACAATGATTAACAATGAAATCGAAAATGTGATATGCGGATGTACTTCGTTTTCTCATGTTTATTCTTCTCTACTTTGGATATCGTGAAAGGAGTTCATTCTTGGTCTATATCGATTTTTGAAATTTTTAAAAAGTCCCATTAAAGAGATAGGGCGATTAGAGCGCCTTCTAGCTTTCGAGATTCACATTAAGTCGGCCTTTAGATCAACCTTAAGCAAGAACTGCCATCTCCTGTAACAGCTGTTATTTACGGTGAATTCTCCTCAGAACTAGAAGTTGATTTTCAGAGAAAAATATATGATATATTAATTAAAAATGTTAAATGCCCTTGAACAACAGAATTTGCCTAGAAATCATTTTATAGGTGTATATGCTGCAGATCAACTACCTCCATTTATTCATACATTTCCTGCAGCCATTATTACTGATCCTAGTAATAAGCCCGGTGAACATTTTGTTGCTGGTTATATTTCTAATTCAGGACACGGTGAATATTTTGATAGCTATGACCTTCCACCATATATACCGTATCATATAAAGTTTTTAAAACGAAACTGTTTATTTTATACGGGGAATAATAGACGCATTCAAGGTGAGTTATCTCAATTCTGTGGGCACTATTGTTTTCTCTATTTAGCATGTCATGCATCTGGCCATTCATTACAGGACTTCTTAAATAAATTCTCAACCTGCAACAATGTTAGCGATATTATGTATTATTCATTTATGAGAATGGTCCCTGGAGTGAGATTAAGTTCTCCGTAAACCATGCGTGTGTGGTTGATTGCGAGATGAATAGGTAAATGAGTTTAGTTAGCGGTATACACAAAAACTTCAAATTTATTCTACAGTGTAGATTGGTGGAAGCCCTGTGTAATTTTTGCTATATTTTTATGATAAAATGTTTTAATATAATGAAAGGAAATATTTTTTCATAAGTTGGTTATATAATAAAATGTACCTAGGTTACTCCATGCCCCCATACCAAATGTGAAAACAGAATTTTAATATGTCTAGCCGTTTACGAGATATACAGGGTTAAATATTTGACCTTTGACCTCGAGGTCACCACTTTATTCACAAATAATATTCAATGCCCTTATAACAAATGTGAAAACAGAAATTCAATATATCTAGCCGTTTACGGGATATACACTGTTAAAATATTTTGATCTTTGCCTAGGTTATAGGGTGTGGTATAGAAACTGATTTCAGATTTGTGTTGCAATTCCTGCTATGTTAAATAAGGGTTGCTTCGTATCCTCTGTGCTGTGTTAAATAGGGATTGGAAAAAGGTGCGGTATTCTTTTATAGATTGGGAATGGACCGTAGTGCTGTGTTGGAATGTGTTTGTAAACTCGTTACCTGTGTCATTTCCGCTATGTTAAATAGGGGTCGTAGCTTTTTATGGAATGTGGGGGTTAAATTTCTTCTATGTTAAAAAGGGGATGAAAAGAGGCCTTAGGATTTCGTAGTCCATCTTTTCTATAGTGCTGTGTAGGGAATGAAAAATCTGCTATTGTGCACGATGTGGGGTGTAATCTCTGCTATATTAAATAGGGGATGGATCTTTCATAGTGTTTGATGGCGTAATGTATGGGTTAGGTAATTTCTGTCATGTTAAATAGGGGTTGAAAAAAGGTGCCGTAGCCTTTCACGAAATGAGGGATCAAAAAAGGGGTACGTAGTCTTTCATAGTGTTGGAGGGCGTAAGGGTTGAAAAAAATGTGGTTGTAGTCTTTTATAATTAGAGGATGCAAAATATGCTCGTAGACTTTCACGAAGGGGATGAAAAAAGGTGCCGTAGCCTTTTATACATTGTGAACAAGAACTGCGACACAGCGTATCATACAGCCCTGGAAAATCGACTCCTTGCTATCAGCCAGGTACGGGGAAAATAGTGCAATTCCTCACAAAGTGCTTTCAAGTGTCGCCACTACTACTCACGATATAACAACTTCAATCTTACACTAAAGAATGAAAATTCAATCGATCATCTTACAGGAATCTCTCATCTGCACACTACGCATCCTCCATACAGAAACTAAAAACTTTCCCATACACATCATTTAAAAATAATAAATGACGTAGATCGAACCCAAAACATTTTAGTCATTAAGGGATATGCCCTCTATATCTTCATATAAACTATGATTTCACATTTGGGATTCACGTATGACACAACTAGAACGCTGAAGCAAGAGTTTTGTCATCAGGAAAAGAGGCCTCTTTCCAAACTATGATAACACCTCGCAATACGTACATATCTTTCTCACTATTTAGTCATTTATGTACACTTCATACAACACAACAAATGAGTCATTAAACTCTGAATTACACAGTCAGTCCAATATCAGAAAGATGCTTTCAAAGTTCAGACGATGGCCAAACAAAAATAATTAAATCACTTCTCTGTTTATCTGAACTAAATACACATTAGACGCTAACATACACTGCTGATAATCAATGTATTTTCCCTTCTTTAACACATAACCAATCTAGTAGTCATTGTACACTGAGGTCATCATATAGGCTCTTATTATCTTCTCTATAAGGAAAGATCAAATCATAAAACTTGATTCAAAACAAGTGATGCACTTACATACTGTACGCAGACTAAAAACTAGTGACGATAATACTCTTATCTGTTTAACGTTCAAAAAACAAAAAAGATTAGATTCGTCTGCGGAAAATCAGAGAAAGCATTCTTCATTTAATCTCCTTTCTATAATTATAGTGTTACGATCGTGTTCGCTGTGTCTCTACATACACAGTACTTTTTAGATGAATAAAATAAAATAATCCTACATTCTTCCCCAGGAATTCGAAATTAAGCTGAGCTTTTTTAAAAATCTATATTTTATTTTCAATTTAAATTCCATACTTAGAGTATACACCTTTTCTCTATAATTCAGTTTCCACACGGTTACTGAATTAATATTAATATCGTGCTAAGGATGAGACTTACGGGGTTTGTAACCTAATTTTTAATTTGGGGGTCTGTAAATTTTCAGGAAAGGACGTACAGTTTTCTATCAAGTAGGTTATAGGGTTTCTGCTAGGATTTTTAATTTGGAGGGGTCTGTGAATTTCCAGGACAGGGTATGTTTTCTGGCAGGATTTTTAATTAGAAGGGATCTGTGAATTTTTAGGACAGGACGGATTTTTAATTTGAAGGAGTCTGTGAATTTTCAAGACAGGACGTACAGTTTTCTATCAAGTAGGCTATAGAGTTTCTGCTAGGATTTTTAATTTGAATGGGGTCTGTGAATTTTCAGGACATCACGTACAGTTTTCTATCAAGTAGGCTTTAGGGTTTCTGCTAGGATTTTTAATTTGGAGGGGTCTGTGAATTTTCAGGACAGCACGTACATTTCTGTCAGTATTTTCATTTTTAAGGGGGTCCATGAATTCTAAGGACAGGAGCTATTGTTTTCTTTCAAGCAGGCTACAGGGTTTTCTATCGGAATTTCTGTTCTCCTCACAATTCCCCGTAATCTTGTACGAACAGCCACCCCAAAAGGATTTTCCTCTCCCGATTTTCCCACCAAAATAAATGTACAAACCTCGCATGACTCATCTAATAAATGACACTGTAAATGAACTCACAACTGAGCTACTGACGCCTGATGACGTAACCGTCACCATGTTACCCCTTTCGTTCAATGAGAGGGACTTCCAACCGCCATATTGGATGACGTCACCGCAACCATGTTACCCTTCTCCTGATCTTGCGTAATTAACAGCCTTGGGTTACCTACACACTTCATAACACGCCACGACCAGCCACCATCCACCTCCAAGAGCAATAAACTCACAACTCACGTGAAGAAGGCTCAACTTACCCCAAAGGACCTGCCCGCCACCATGTTACATGTTATCAACTGACCTATAGTTTAACGTGGATTCCGAACCACTTTTGTCCTACCCGGGGATACAAGGAGAAGGGAAATCTCATTACCATATACGCGACTTGATAAAATTCAAAGAAGCTACTCGATGCTGGGAAAATATTTTAGTCTTTTACCAGAAACAGTTAAAAATTTAGATAATAAAAACTTCAAACGTACAATTAAAAATTTCTCATAAATTGCGAAAATTATTCTTTGGAAGAAACAGACTCGTTTCTGAGAACGCAAGCCCAACGATTCTCAAAGTAGCACGAGTGGTTTTAACATTGATAGTTTGTTATAGTTCATCTTGTTTCATGTTGTATTATTTTATCAATGGACGACTATTTGTCTATACGAATGTATTTTATAGTTTTGTCATTATATTTATTATACAGCATGTAAGTCAATTAACTATGTACGTTTTGGACGACAAATACAGAATGTATCAGCAATTTCATTTGAAATATCGCCATGAATCCATCTTCTGTTAAAATGCCTGCGGCATCATTTTCGCGTCATAGGGTACAATAGAACTAAGAATCTTCAGTGTAATCATTTTATAATGTTGTTTTACTCTGTACAGTACGAGATTCGCAACTGGCTTTCATTGGCTTTAACAGCTTTACAACGCTTTTGGAGCCCTTTTCACTCCTTTGTCTATACTGTATATTTATCTGGCTTACAATCTATTGTAAGCTATTTACCAGCTTCTAGTGGTAATTTAAAGAAAGAGCAATGGTCTTCCATTGGAAATCAAATACAGCTTCACTGCATATTATTCATTGTTCAAATAACATTGTGTGTAATTAAAACAATATTTAGTCGACGAACTATGATATTTTCTCGCAATGGTTCCCTCATTGCTCGTTTGAATATTTCATGTTTCATTACAGTTATTCAATCCGTTATCTAGATGTATTATGAAATAAATGAATTGATTAATTAATTGAGACTAAAGGGTATTCCTTAATACATATTTTAAAGGTCTCGCAATCTATTTTAAGAAGTTCGTATAAAATAGTCATAAAGTTAAGGGATAAAAATGTTACTTTTAAATTTATACAGGAAGATAATTATTTGAATATAATCACAATTACAGTATATTTTATTCCTTGTTACTGATTGGTTCAATCTACTATTAACGAGTTCGAATTGATGCTAAATCTTCTTATTAGATACCTCGCATTTAATGCTTATAAACTGGTGAACAAAACTGAACATAATAAATTTATAAAGGGGAATACTATACTTTAACTCGTATCTTAAGGAATTTATTGGTTATGAATATTCTAATGATACTGGCAACCCTGGCCATTTTTTGTCTCTTGATTTTTCTGGGTGATGCGCTGTGCAGGCGATATATATATGGCATACGGCGAGGTTTTCCCCTGTGTTGCTCCAGGTTCCGCGTTGCATAAGAAAAAACAAAGAGGTGCGATTAAAAATCTCCCCTTCTCCATTGCGGGCAAGAGCAAGCAATTTGTTCTCGATGGTCGATGGAGTTTTAGTAAAGGAAGGTAGTATGATCTGGCTGGTTATGTTACCTTAACACGGCAGAGAAAAGAAAAAAAATGGAGGTCATTGTGAACCAGTTAGTGTTGCAGTCAAAAATTAATTCGTTAATTTTTAACGGCTTTATTTCATTTTTTTGAATATTATAAAATGTATTTTCTGCCAGGATACTTGCTTATCTTCGGATAAATTTAATAAACAAAATGAGCTAACTATGTCATAATTTTGCACAAGAGATAGCTATGATAAATCATAGTTGCTTAAGGCAAATTAGTCAAGACAACAGGAAGCTTGTTGTAATATCAACGACGTCAATTCATACTGAAGGTGAGATTGACTAGATAATTGTGGTTAACAAACTACGATGTTGCCAAAATATAAAACCACACAAATCCGCCTGGACTTCCTGTAGAACGCTAATCACTCGGAAGATGTGCAATTCACCAGGGCAGAAATAGTCGGAATTAATGCGAAGTAATCAAAGTCACGTTTTTACCACGTCAATACTGGAAGGTGCTAGAAATCACAAAGAGTTTTGCCATACGACCACAACTTCCGAGGTGTGGCATGTGTCCTTCATTTAAATATGTCGAATTCTTTATGTCATTCCACCATCGGGAGTCCGAACGAGTGTCTCAGACGACTTCACTATAGGATTCTGGTGAGTAAAATTGCTGACTTGTCTATTTTCTAAGTTATTGGATTGTCTCTCGACTTAACATTCCGCGCTCGAACTCTACTTATTCTCCCCACGAGTCCCCCATAACTTCATGACACAATCGTAACAATGTCCTACTATTGGACCTTTTATGATAACACGATATCGGGAATCAAGGAGAAACATTGATCATTAATGTTAGGAACTAACTAACTAACTCTATGGCTTATGGAACTCGCAAGTTCATCGCCGCAGTAACAAACGTTCAAGCCAGTTTTCATCACGAACACCTACTTCTCGAAGATCTCTTCTAATATTGTCCTCCCAACGACGTCTCGGTCTTCCCAATGGCCTCTTTCCATCGGGAATGTTAGGAACATAGATTCAAAATATAAAACTAATGCTACAAATAGTATTTATGTTAGTTTATAATAGTTAGAGCTCTGTCATAGAAATTTACGATTGATCAAGATGTTAACATTTCTATTTTCCATTGTAGTATTTTATCTTATTTTATTTTAATATTGTAGTATTTTAATCAGGTGAAGGCATCGGTTCGTTCCGCTCACCCTCCCCCCGCCCCGCTTACCCTGTTGAAGTTTTAGAGAAGACGCCATTTTGTTAAATTCTCCCACCCTTCGCTTCAACCTAGTCAATTCTTGGCAATCCTTTCCTATACGTATTTTGCTTTCATGGCCTGTATAGACATACCGCTATTTAAGAACCGACCCACCTTCCAAACCTAACCAACATTCTTGGTCCGATTTGAAAAAAAGTCGCACAGTGACACGAAACGTTCAACGAAAAAAAAAAGGCGAAAGACAAAAACAACTAGAAATTGTGTTCATAAGTGTAATCATATGTGTTAGATTTAAGAACATTTGTTTCATTTGTATATGTTAAACTATATTTCTTTAGTGGATTGAAAGTGCATAATTAGAATTTACAATACCGTTGTTCGGAATATCGAAGACTAAAACGAAACCCAAACAACAAACCCCCCAGCAGCAAACAGAACATACCACGGTAGAAAACGTTTGACCTCGTTGCGGTAAATCAACACGCCCTAGATTTCTAGATGATCTTGAAAAAACGCGTTCTCAAGGTACTTGTACCAGATGTGGAAACGTATAGTGCGTAAATTCAAGTAGCAATTACGGCGCAAATCGTTTACATAAACCAGTTGATAACAGTACTGCTGCGCAGATGGAGACAAATACTGATCAAATAATTGATCAGGTATTGATAATTTAGTAACCCAAACCGCAGAACCCGAATGCATTGAACTTAGTGACGAATCAACAAGTTACTTTATGGTACGGAATGTATTTACCATAAAAGAGGAACATAAAGATATTTCAGAAAAAGAAAATCCAGTTTCTCGAGATAAACCTAGTCCAGCCTTACGTACATTCTTTCCAACCCCTGCCCCACGGCCTTTCCAGCAGGCAGACCCGGATGATACGCTATATCATTCACGTTCACCTGTAGATGGATCCCCTGTAGATCCTTCAACTCCCGTCACACCTACAAGAGGTGATGATTTCTCAAAACTGGATCATAATCAATCAAATTCAATAGTGTTAGTTTAAATACCCCTCGAAAAAATTCGAAACATCCAGGTTAAACCGGAAATTTAAGCTCCAATACACGAAAACGAACGTGTAGTTGAACAACCAGATATCATAGCAGGTGTCCCACAAGTCACAACACGACTAACTGGTGTTAGAAATAACACAGAATACGCTGCAGACGAGAATCCAAAAATAGGAAAATTGTGAAATACAAATGTTGGATTTACCCCAGTCCCACCGGTTCAAACTCCAATACGATGTAAAGACGATTGGGAACCACCAATCAAGTCTGATGCCCCTATTTATGATTTATTCGACGACACACAACAAATTCCGATTTTTGTAGCCCCTGAACCTGATGAAGATCATCAGGACGAAAATAAAAATATTTGACATAATTTGTTTTCGGAGACTGATTCGTTAGACACGGTCTCTCACCACAGCAAAAAGGAACCAGAAGTTCATGAATATCATGAACCGGAAGACAGAGACAGTGATTCGTTCAGTACCGATTTATTAGAGAATCAAGATGCAAAACCCAAGGAAAATAAGTATAAAACAGAAACAAAATTCATTCCCCCTCTTCCTCTTCCAGTCTTCGCAGGAAGACCAGATGAATCCGTGTCAAGATTCTTGTTTGAATTCGAAACTGTCGCTAACATCCAAAATTGGTTAGAAGTCGAGAAAATAAAATTTTGCTTTGCATGTTTACAACAGACTGCTGAAAATTAAATGTATTCACAGTTAACAACAATTAGTACTTTTTCAAAATTCGATGAACTCAAGACTATTTTGAAATTCGCATTCCTAGAAAACCATTTTCATACCAAATTGAAATTTCATCTACAAATGAGAGTGTAATAACCGCACGAATCTCTCGAAGAATTCGTACACACTTTCGTGAAAGAGTGAAGAAAACCAAATCCTTCAATATCAGAGCAGGAACTTCTCTGCTATATATACGCCGAGCAATACTCCCTCAATATATCAAAGAATTAATTTTAGCCGAGGCAAAAACTGTGCAGAAAGCAATTGAAGTGTTAACAAAATTACAGTATTCACATCAACAAGTGAAATTAGTATTTCAAACTCGAGCTACTCATAATGAGACATTCAACAATAGAACAGGTACCCCATTTCATCGCAAAACTTACGACTTTAGTAAATCGAGTGTCCTCCTTTTTAGGTCACAACCCCCTCCTCAGACCAATAGGTCCTAATTTAGCAGGACACTCACGAATCATTATCAAAACCACCATTACAACGATTTTGACCTCGTACAGTATAAGTGAACTGTCAACGACCCCAATGAAAATTCTCGAATTTCTGTTCTTGACTTTTCTAACCGCTTCCTGGAAGTACAGACCAAAATTTACTGGCAACGTACCACCTTATTAATCGATACCGGAGCAATGACGACCCTTGTGAATTCAACGTTAATCCCGCGCAAATTTAACATTGCTAAACGCCTCAAAGCAAAAATTAGGATTTAGGCTCTTGGACACGCACCGATGGATCCGCTACCTGTAGTAAGGTTATGTTTATATCTACGTGATTACAACGTATTTACTAGGAGATAACGGGTCAATGCTGCTATATGTAATAGACAGGACTCAGATCATAAGATCATATTAGGTGTGAACTTTATTAACAAATACGTAATGGATATTAAAGGACATTGTTTAGTTCTTAAAGACAAAAATGGACACTTTGAACGTACCATTTTGTTTGCCAAGCCACAAAATTTGCAGCGCCCTGTATATCATTCCAGCATTCATATGACGAGATAGTTATTTCAATAAACATGGGCAACTACGGAAACCTTTCGTAACGAAATATCAGAGCAGAGAAACTACTTCATATTCTTCCTATCATAAAAGTAGAAAACCGCAGTTTTCTATAATTGGCAACTCAGATAACAAACCACCGTTATCAAAACTGATAAAAACTACAGTAGATAGGCAACGACCTTCCGAAACCCTCAAATTCGTATTTCATTCGTTTAGTTGAAATTAAAACTAACGAACTTTTCAAGGATGACTTTCTCATTAAAAATGCTGGTAGTTTACATTACAAATATCGTTGTTTTACTTCCCCTGTGTTACTTAATGGATCTACTGATCATATAGTGGTTCCTGCAATGAATTTCAATGCAACGCCAGTTACAATACTAGAGAATGAGATGATTGGTAAAATCTCAACAGTTACGAACCTAGAGTTGTGCCCCAAAAAATTTCTCCGCCACCCCCCTTCCCCATCCCACACCAAACAAAAAAGTACGATTTTCTCTTCCATCTCATGCACCCCCAGATGAGTCTACCAATAATACGGAGCATGACGTTAGTAAAGAACTTAAAATTATCCCAAACTTATCTCCCACAGAGAGACAACAAGTATTAGACCTTGTAAACAGGTACAAAGATATCCCGAGTGACCCAGACACATCTCTTCCAGTACCCGATAGAGCTTATCATTGATATCCCAATATCTCAGCCACCCTACAGGGAGTCTCCAAAGGAATGCGAACTGATTCAGGCCGAAATCGACAAAGGTTTGGCCTCCAAATGCATCAGACCGGCACGTAGCCCATACGCAGCCCTCTGTTTGCTCGTAGATAAGAAAGATAACGCAGCAGAATATTATGTGCTGATTTCAGATTAATAAACCTTATAATAAAACGAACGCAATACGTTATGCCTCGTATAGACGACATTCTTGATTGCCTTAACGAGGCACACTTTATTTCAATTTTAGATCTCAGAAGTGGGTACCACGCTATTCCCATAAGACTTCAAGACCAGGAGAAAACCGCCTTTGTATCGAGCTGTGGATCTCTCTGTTGGACTGTAGTACCTTTTGGATTATCGAGTGCTCCGTTTTCTTTCCAACACTGTATGGATATGATCTTTGCAGACTTAAAATGGCAGATAATGGCTATCCATCTGGACGATTTACTTATCTGGAGTGATTCATTTTCTCAAATGCTAGAACGACTTGAACTAGTCTTTCAGAGACTAAGAGAAGCTAACTTAAAGTTGAACCCAAGTAAGTGTAGATTTGCTTATGCAGAAATATCCATACTTGGATATATAGCTGGCGAATTCAGATTAAAACCAGATCAGACGAAAGTAAGTGCAATTGAGAAATTAAACTACCCTACGACGCTCAAACCCCGTCGTTCATTCATTGGATCCGTGAGTTATTTTAGGAGATATGTCAATAACGTTTCCACAATAGCCAAACCGTTGACTACCTTGACTAAGGCCAAAACCTTTTAGTCTAGTCAAAATTTCCAAAAACGCAAAAATGAAGATGACAACGGCACTTTTTGTGAATTAGGTGCAACATACATTTTTGGAAGCAATGGAACGTTCCCATGGTATAAATTCCTGTTGCCAAACTTTCAGAGGTACAGTGTAGATATTACAGTGTTTCCAACTTTCAGTATTTATAAAGAAGAAAATCATTATTGTGGTTATATTGTTCATACTAAATAGAGAAAATTCTCTTTTTATATATATTTGTCAAATCATACATTACCAGAAAGTCATTTTCTCAAGCTCTCAAGACTATATTAGATGCAGCAGTTTTGCCAACGTAGTATGTAGAATTATATTTTTGTGTGTTATGTGTTGGTATTTTCTATTTTTCTAATACTGAAGAATAAGACTATAGGGTAATTATGTATCGGGACACTAACCCAGATGACAAATTGTATTGTTAATTATTAATAATGAGTAACTTGAAAAATTCAAATTCTCTTTTGTTTGTGAGTTTTTTCTACCTTCATATGAGTAAGGATTCCCATAAGTTACTATAATGGGACCAGTTGCCTCACTGAAGCGTAAATTTTGTGAAATTTAAGGAAGAGATCTTAATCTCTTCGGTCAAGCAACAAGTTCTGAGTGTGTCAGTGTATCAACAGAACATGTAATTAATAAGGTTGAAGATTCTTCCAAACTTAGATCTAAATATCATGATGTTGAGAATGAAGATATTTTCGAACGGATCCGCTGCGCGAGTGACGGAGTTAAAGTTGTGTGGCATCGCTCTAGTTACTCCGATTTTACACACAAACAGAAAATTGAAGGTTTAAAATAGACATATGACTTACTTAGTACATTACTTCAACATAGTTCATCACTACCTGTAACGGATAAAAATCAACTTAACTCTATCGGAGACAGTAATACTCCCACCTCATTTATGTCCAGGACTTTAAGGAAAGATGTGAAACCTATAAAATGGAAACAATATATTTTCCGCCAAGAAGATAGAAAGGAAGAAATATTCAATATTTCAACATTTTCAGCTAGTGACAAGATACTACGAAACGCAAACGTTCACAAAACTTTATCAGTTCAATTAAGTGGTGTCCAAGATCTAATTGCTCAAGAAGGAAGTATCGTGCAAACTGCCTGAAAAAGTTCTACAAAGAGACTGATAAAACAAGAAACAATCAAGCCATGTGATATTCTAATGGTATGGATTATTCAAGAAATACAGCATCACTTGATGAGAGGTGACATTCTTCAGTTGAGTGACGTATGGGAACGTTATATAAACTTTGCGGATTCAGCTTCGATAAGAGAACCTGATAGTTACATGAATCGCCGTTCCACATTTAAGGAGAAACTTCAATCACAGCTAGGCGATACAGTTCTATATGTACCGTAAGAAAAAACCGACCTCCATGCATCATCAATGCTCCTTGTTCCAACTGAATCTCCTTCTATTTTACGAAAAATCAGATATCGTTCAAAATGATAAGAACTACATACAATCAAATCAAAATAATGAAAATGAATTGTATCTTTCTCTAATACATAGTGCTCTTAAAATTCGTGCTGATATTTTATTATATCTACAGCCGGAAATTATTAGCGTTGATGAAAAGAGTGTTTTGAATGTTGTCTCAGATAGCCTACTTCTGTTTCTTAGAATCTTGTTTGGTGGGAAGACTGTAATGGACAGTCTGTTGGCAGAGATCAGAATGTCCGACACGATTGAATGAAATTCATGTATCGAAAAGTACCGTGGTGCGGGTTGCAAGTATAGTGGGTAAGGTTCTAAAACTTAATGACTTTCGTTCTCACAACAACCAGCTTTTCGGAGAGATATTGATGCCGATTGGTACGATGTTAAGTCGACAGAATCCATGGAGTTATCCAAAGCAACAGATATGTCATTTTTCCTGGAACGTAAAGATCAAGGGGCAGAGAAGAGTGGACTGACTTCAACAAGAGTCTGCACGGACATGATAATTCTACGTTAACAATCGTTGGTTATATGCCTATTCTAACAGCACCAGCTCATGAATATGATACGTTAAATACTGTTATTCATCGATTCATGTATGTATCCTCTAAATTGGGGTAAAGCTTGACGGTCATTACTGC
Organism: Lepisma saccharinum; assembly: GCA_022664845.1. Lineage (NCBI taxonomy): Eukaryota > Metazoa > Arthropoda > Insecta > Zygentoma > Lepismatidae > Lepisma > Lepisma saccharinum. The sequence goes on along the minus strand of JAGDQP010033406.1, from coordinate 7,068 downwards.
TGACGAAACTCTTTTCTGCAGACTTATGGAGCTGAAGTAGGTAGTTCCAGCTTAATGAAAAGCTAGTCATTCGTCTAGGTGGTCTTCATACTATAATGAATTTCGTCCATGTGATTTGAAAACATATGAGCGGAAGTGGTCTGGAACAAGCGTGGAAAGAAAGTGAATTTCTTGGTGAAAACGTAGTTGAGCAGGTACTAGCAGGAACATCATACAATCGAGCTATACGAGCTCATACACTAACATTACAAGCACTGTGGGAAATATTGCATCTCTTTCTTCCCAAAACATGTGCGAAAATCATTCTGAGTTACTGGAGAAGGTGTGCAAAGAGAAGAAAACTGACGTACTGATACGCGTTGTTAGAAGTGAAGAGTTCTTGAATGCGAAGAATGTGTTTGTAGAAACATACTATGATAACCCTGAGTTTGCTTTCTGGCTGGGCTACATGGTAATGGTAGAAGTTCTTCTGGAATTCATTAGGGCTCAGCGTTTGGGAAATTGAAAGCTTCATCTTGATACATTTGTTACAATGCTACCATTTTCATGCGTTATGATCATTATAACTATGCAAAATGGGGTGCTGTTTATGTTGCCGAGATGAAACAACTTCCTGATGTAGTGTTTGCATAGTTTGAAGCTGGTAACTTCGCTGTAAAACGGTCGAATTCTACCTTTAATCAAGTTGATCCCGATCAACTCAGGAATTGTTGAACGGCATTGGGAAAAGTAACGGTGGCATCGTAGGGATAACGGACACAACAAGGGCTTTAAACAGGTGGGCTCTGTCTTATAATAATCACTCTGAACTGGCCGAGGATACAAAGGAACTCTTCCACGTAGCACCTAATGAAGAAAGCTATACCTATAGAACAACTAAATCTAAAAAGCTACGAGATACTGAAAATGATAATCTAGTTCGTGTATTCAGAAGATTTCAGATTTTTAACAGCTTTGATGTTCAATCACTGCACAATATCGCAAACAAAGATGTTGCATCTGCTGGAATTCAGAATTCCCTAATTCATGCCCATGAGCTTGGGCAAAATCAGCTACATGAATTTATACAAGAACGACTTCTGTCGGTTTCAAATGAACCTGAACGTATTAATTTCTATAAGACAATGAGAATGAACAATGCAAAGACATTCAAATCATTATATTTAGTAAATAAGTGTACTGGTGAAAAGAAGTTGCATGCTACAGTTGATCGTAACATCCTGCAACACCTATCAGCGTACGAAGGAAATCGAAATGTCAGTCTACGAGAATTTCTTAAGTATGTACTTTTTCCAATTTCTCTTTCTCTAGCACAAACGGATGGCTCTTTGAGAACAGGATAAAAGTCGTTGCTCCAAAACGTGTTATTATCAGGTGTAGAGTGCCCCGAAAATATTCAATTTCATAAGAAAGAGGCGAGCTTGATCATTGATGCCTAAGCTTTAGTAATGTCCCGGGAAAGCCATGTGATGCTAAAACTTTTGGTGACTTAGCACTTACGTTTACATCCGCAGTTCTCTCCAACTTGAAGAAATACAACAGAATTGAAGTGGTGTTTGATAGGTACGATTCCATTTTCATCAAGAATGAAAGGAGGAAGAAAAGAGCTAAGCATTCGACACCTATCCGTCGAGTAATGGAAAATGAAGATGTTCCTCTGCCAGTAAATTGGAAGAATTTCGTGGCGCTACCTGAAAACAAAGGAAACGTTGCTGCGTTTCTGGGCGTGAAATTACTGGAGAATGCTCCTCCAAACAAAGGTGTGGTTGCTGGTGCATTTTCAGATCTTTTAGATGTTCGATCGTCTAATATGGCATTAGATGTTGCTCCACTACGATCATCGCAAAAAGAAGCAGGTACACGAATAGTACTACACGTTTTACATGCTCCTCACAATATAGTCGTGGTTGATTGTCGTGATACTGATATACTGGTGCTTCTGCTGTTTAATTTTACAAAATTTTGTTTTGAAGAAGTGATTATTATGAAAACTGGTACAAGCACAAGCAAAAGTACATTATAGTTAATCTGATTCATGAACGAATTCCCAGAGGCAGTGAACGAGAGTTAATTCCATTTCATGCACCACATCATTTTTTAATAACCACACAAAGACTTCAGCTTGGAAAACCTTTCAAATCTGCTACCCTATGTTAGAAGGAATTGGGGAAAACTAACAACTGATTGAGGCAGCAGAAAATATCGTATGACATATGTATGGTAATCCTTATGTACAATTAATTAATGATGTTCGATGCCGTTTATTTACAACTTGCAAGCTGGAAGATCTTCCACCTACACACGATTCTCTGCAGCAGCATGTAAAAAGAGTCCAGTATTAATGACTAATATGGAAGCAGGCTCATATACCTACACCAAAGTTACCCAAACCATAGGAAACGAAGAGCTGAAACGCATTCTTATGACGTTGGGCAGTGTTCCGAATACTTGTTTAGTTATTACATATTGTGCTTGTAAGAAAGGATGTGCAACACTGAGGTGTGCTTGTAGAAGCAGTAACAATGTGTGCACTTATGACTGCAAGTGTGCAAAAAGCAATATTATAGGTACCAACAAGTATGATACGTAAATGACTTGCGTTGAAATTACTGTAAGGGATATTGTACGTGCGTATTGTGAACATACAAATGCAGTAAAACTTGGTATTAGATAAATGTAGTTACCACCAGCTATTGGATATTACTCGACTGACAATTCACTCCATCAAGACTGTAAGGAGGGCGGACCTTCAAAATGTTCGTCATTTTACTTTTAAGTACGTTATTTTGCGGTGATCAAACAGTCATATCGTTAGTTTCACAGCTGTTCTGAGTTAGTTAAGTAAATATCTTAGGTTTAAAAAATTCGACCTGATTTTGAATGATATATGTGGGAACATATTTGTAGGATTTGTACTTGTGAAATAAACTTGGCTGAAATTTCAATTAGGCATATATTTGTTAGGAAGATCTCAACATTAACGCAAAACTGTTTTTTCAAGTAATACTCAAATACCTAGTTATTATTTTCATGGTTTCACAAACAATCTATTAATACTCTTACGTAGTCATTATTTTTCGATACTTGATATCTAATAAATGTAAATCTCATTCTATTATTTCATACCTAGAAAATGTGATAAGATTTTTTATTCAAAGCATATTTAAAAGGCATGCTGGAGAAATTTTTAAAGAAATTAGTTCCGGTTGTGATATCTGAAAATTCTCAATTGTATTCTAAGTTTGCAACACTAGCATGTACAAACTTTGCAATATTAGCCACGACGGCTATAATCATTTTATTGCGGTGCCTAATAACTACATACTAGCTAAAATTACGTTCTACATTATATTATACAAAACATTTCACACATCCAGATTTGATAAAATATATATAGTTGGCAACCCTGATACAACAAAATCCAAGGCTTAAAACACCTGGCAACAATGTTTTTTTAATTCAGCACACTTCCCTCATTCAACGTAGATAGGTTGCCTAAAATTCAAGAAAAATTCCATCGGGGTTAAATTTCCTGAAATTTCGACTAGTCTATTTGTTTTCGGCCCAGAGCAAAAGCAATCTTTTAATCCATTGAAACAAAAACTCTGCGAGAAACCTATACTTTCATTTTTAACCCAAATTTACCTAGAGAGGTAACAGTTGAGCAAACGAAACCGGAATTGGAGCAACGTTCCAGCAGGTAAAAGATGGACTGAAGCACGTTATTGACTATTATTCGAGAACATTAACAGGTCCCGAAAGTAGATACTCTATCCCATAAAAAGAGGGATTAGCCCTCACACAGGCTTTTGAACTGGCATCAGTATTTAGCTGAAATTAAATTCACAGTATACTCTCATTCCGCCTGTATTTGCTTCCTACGGACATGCAAAAATAAAAAATCACAAGCGCTCCGCTGGGCACTTCGTCTTCAAGGATATGATTCTGAAATAAAACGTTTGAGGGGAAAATGCAACTATGTAGCTGACATGCTTTCCGGACACCCCTCCCAACAACTTACCCCCTCTGAATCATAACTCAGAGAAGACACATTAGAAATCAATACTGTCATGACGGACAATATAAAATTCATCTCTGCTGAACAGCAAAAAGATGAAGAATTAAAACGTATAATTGAGAAAAAGCAAAAGGACCTAACCGCACTAGATTTGAGATTTTATTATCTAAAAGATGGTAATTTATATCGTCGTTGCGGAAAAGAATACAAGATGGTTATTCCAAAAAGTCTTATTCGCGACATATTACATGAAAACCACCACCCTTTAACAGGTGCACATTTCCGCTATACTAAATGTTTCGGACGAATAGCAGAACGCTATTACTGGCATAAAATTTGTACAGACGTCAAATATTTGATTATCAGTTGTAAAAAAATTGATTATCAGTTGTCAAAAATGCCAGTACTCAAACGAAGACACTTCTCGTAAAATCGGACTACATTGACCTTTTACCCGTGGATAGAATTTTTCAACGTATAAGCATAGATAGTTATAGTCCTCTTATTTCCAGTTTTGGATATAAGTTCATTATTTGGGCGAGTGATTACTTACCACAATTTGTTATAGGTTGTCCTCTTCCTTCAATTACGGCTAACAACGGTGCCACATTTCACGTAAGAGACATATTTTGTACTTTTGGCATTCCTGTACTATTTAATGATCTCAGCTCTAACTTTACATCTAAATTAATGCAAGAGATCTCATCAATCCTACAGTACAAACACAACTTCACTACCAGCTACCATCCAAAAAGCAATGGCATCATTGAAAGACATAATCAAATTTTAGGTAGTTTCCTACGGAAATATGTTTCCAAAAATCAGAAAGACTAGTCTAAATTCGTACTTTTGTGCACGTACTGTTATAATGTTTCGAAAAATGGCCGCAGACGACTGAGCTCGTACGAGATAGTTTTGGGGAGAAAAGCAGTGTTACCTCTTGAAAATGTTTACAGCTTTAAAGAACCTGCTGCACATCAACTCAAGAAACACCTCGATTTTATCAGAAAATTAGCTAAAGAAAAATTTTCGGCGTCTCAGGCCAAAGTAAAGGAGATCATCGACAGTAAACGTAAACCACATACATGTCAGCCAGGACAATTAGTTTTGATGCGGGTATATGCTCGAAAACTAGGATTGTCGACCAAACTTGCTCACAAGTACAAAGGTCCATTCCTGATAACTGAGGTGAGACCTCATAATGTATGTGAACTTACAACCCTATCAGGAAATCCAAAACGTTTCATTGTAAGTGCACAGCGTTTGAAGTTGTACTACCCCCGAAACATTAATCACCTCCCGTGAACGATATTATCTCAGCAAACCGAAAGTAAGCAAGCATACACATATACTTATGCATATGTAAGCAAACAAATCTTTTCAATTCACAAATTTACGCTGCTAGACCTGCATTCCCGGATTTTTATCTCTCCCCGTTCCTTTGTTTCCTGCACGTTGTCGCTTGTAGCTCAGGATACATGCTTACCGAAGTACGATAAAGCCACAAGTACAATATGATTAACTCAGTGGACACTGCCGTACCCCGATTCGCAACATGAACCGAAGTCCGCTAACATTCAGTGAATTTTCTATTTCGAAAAGAAAAGAAACATTAATACTTGGTTGACTAAAAGCCAACCTAAAACAAAAACAAATAGGTGAGCATAAAATATATACTACTACTACAGAAAGATAAATATAACATGATTTTTGTTCACCCCCAACTTAGATACTTTATCATTCACCAACTTTACCAACCAGCCCTATTTCAAACATTAAACTGGGAAGTAGGCGAACCTAAATAATTACCCTACTATTTCGACATACCTTTACAAATGGTACAAATTATAACGTACCAAGCGTTCCAGCTACGTAAGGACAAGTACGGACAAGAGTTTTCAACAACATAGAATAAAGTGATCACAAACTATTTCTAATTTCATCAGAAATACCAGGATTGTAATAATATAGCCGCTAGTTTTTCAATTGGGGAATTGAATGGAATGAGTACATACCGAGAACAATCCCTGGCCCTGGCAGCTCATTCGGTAGAGTTTGTTAAGTTATCCTAACACCACAGAATAGAACGATATTGAAAACTAAGCCAATTTAGACTGGAGCTACACTATATGGAACGGAAAGCGAAATACCCCCACCCGAAAATATTTTTTTTCATAGTATAACACGAGAACAACTAGGAAGTATATTTAATTACTGTGTACACATTACAAACAGTATTAACTAAAAGTTAGATTAATAATACATCAAAATGAAAATTTAGAATAATTTGAATTTATTTCAGCCCAATTAATTCAGAAGCTCATATAGAAACTGAAGGATAGACTTCTTCAGTCAACAATAAGACTTTTTCATTAAAAAGGCAAGTTGATTATCAAAGAAACTCCATTTAAAGGTAGTTCGATTAAATATATGAAAAGATTGAATGAGCTATCATTTAAGATTATCTTGTAAAGAAATGAAACATGTGAAAAAATTCAGGACTAACTAATAGACAAGATGGCTGATCACGATGTTGGCATATAAAATTTCATTATGATTAGTAACTAAGTTCCGAGCTTACCAATCGAAAACTTCAGTGGTCGATAGAAATAATTTCCCATGATATAGATAACTTCCCAGATGGTTTCCACACTGCCCGTAATATTTACGGCTGGGACGACAATCAAGCTAAAAATTGCTCAGTAGCTTATCTAGACGGTTGTGCAAAAGATTATTACTATACGTACCAAACAGCACTAGATGCCATTGAATCTTTGGATGATTTTGTAAAGGAGTCAAATAAAAATTTTCTTTCAAACTCTGCAGACCATTACAATGCGTTGTTTGCTAGAAAGAAGCTGGAAACAGAATATGTTTCTGAGTATTCGTATGCTATCTTACCATTATGTAACCGAGTTGATCCGAAGATTAAAGACGAACAAAAAATTCAGCATATTCTAAAAGCAGTCGATCCTCCACTCCTAGAATATCTTCTTCGCCAAAAATGCAGTACTGTTGACGAGCTAAGGAAACACATGGTTGATTTTAAA
>JAGDQP010033405.1:8456-20686 GCA_022664845.1 Lepisma saccharinum | reverse complement strand
CACTCATCAATGGATACGATCTCGAGATCGCTGTCCATTGTATTATATAGTAATTCGTAAGTTCTAGTCAGCTATGAATTTACATTTGTGATAATACTCTTAGTTTTTGAAATATTTTGAAAAATGTTAAAAATGTGGAGACTGGAGCGAGGAGCCCTCTTAAGCTCTCGAAATTCGATAAATTTGAACTTTTTATGAAGAGAAGGAAATTGCACAAAAAGGTAATCATTGTTCTGTCATTACAGTGACAATAGTAGATAATAAGAAAGTAAATGACTTATTCTTTCGATTCAAGTAGGGGGGGAAAATCTGAAAATTAATGTTTCACCTATATTTTACAAATGTGTAAACCACGCTGTCGGATAGACTTCTTGAGGCTAGAACTTAAGAGGCGTAGATTTAAATATTCTCTGAGATGTCTGTATTTCAAATGTTTTGGAATTATTGAAATATCTTAATTGTTTGTGAAATATGTGTAACTTCATGACTCGCTGCATTTGACAAAATTTTGCTTAATCTCATAGTTATGGTATTACAAGCTGTTCACAAATAATCAATGAAAAAAATCTCAAGAACTGTTCTCAACTTCCCTTGTATATGGCAATCAGTGTGCCAAATATGAAGAAAATCAAAAATAGCCAAGAGACCAATTTTAATTTTATTTGTCGAAACTCTGTAGAATGACCCAATTATGTGCAACTTTAGGTAACTCATGCAGTAGTGCAAGGAAATTTCGTCAACGTTTTTATTACGCATCTTCACGTACGCAAACAAACCTAATTTTCTGATTTGATGCCTTGAATCATGTAAAGTAAATATTTCGATCCATTATAATCAGAAATTCGTTAATTCTGGACATAGTTGAGTGCTTCAATGAAACCTTTATTCTGATGAAATATCCTCATAATTCCGTGCGTTAAATACGGGCCTTTTATGCAACTCGAAAAAAATAGTAATGTTGTCAATAGTGGCCTTGGTTATCATACGAGTTTAACACACACTTTTCAATAGCTCAATAATTTGTTCCGAGCAGCAAAATAATCCATATTTATTTTGTGAACCAAACCATACAGATCAAACTGAACTTAACTTAGAAAATATTGCGAGAAATTTATTTTTTTGTGTTATGTAATTTGATTTGTCCTTGATAGTTGTATTTTACATACCGATTCTATATTCAGCATACTGATAGAATATTTAGTTGTTTTTGAAGACGAATAAACCTTGTCCAGCTCATGTAATGAAAGCTTTTATAGTCTTATGGATATTTTTTTTTATGCACCCAAGTGATACGGAATAGTGAGTTCAATAAGGGAGAAATTAGTGGTTAAGAATGAGGTAGGATTGAGCTTTTGCTAGCCATTTGAGTTGAAGAAGCCCTAAATTGTACTTGGTCGACATCATGTATTTCATTTTCGCATTTTTCAGCGCTGCGATGACATCTTTCTACGCATGCTTTAATTTTCTTCCTCTGCACCGCCTATGAGTACTGTACCAAGGATTAGGGAGTATATGATTGCCAGCTCGCATAAGCGACAATAGTTTGAAGTAAGAGCGATAATTGTATAGTAGTGGCACCTGGTGATCGGCAGGGTGAACTATCTACCGGGTCAACGACCGTTCATAATGGATTTACATCCGGGCTATCTTTGTCTGTGAGAAAAGAAAAATGGAAATTGTTTTTCATCTCTGTCAATATTTCGACTTCAGGAAGCAGCACAAAGTCTTATTAATGTGTTGACATTAGTTATGTTTGTTAGTGGATTGCACTGTAGAATATACAGTAAATGCAAATCTAAATGTCTCTCCAACAACTTCAAGGAACCACAACCCCAAGGGAGCAGCGGTCCTAGTCCTACCATGCTCCTACTTCTGACACTACTCTGTTGTGGGAGCGGACGCGTGCTTTCCGAATAGGAACGAAGGTCACCGGCTAACTACGTTGTAACCAAGGATTAGCCTAGTTCTTGGTTGTGGTGCACCTGCCTACGTGAAGATGACATGACTATAGTTCGATAGTACTGTCATCTATAGTTAATACGTTCAACTCCCTTCAGCTGGCGGTCCTATAACTCGCTACTCCTTGACAGTACTCGGCCTTGGAGAACGTAGTGTGTTATGGAAGTTTATATCTTGAAGTTTGTTTTTCTTGTGAGACATGCTTATATGTTTTTTTTGACATGCTGTTTTCACCGTGCTTTGGCAGGTCTAGCTCACGAGACATTTTGCTTTCTCTGCATGTTCTGTTTACATGTTCTCTTATGAGTGTCTATTCAGCTACCTCCGCGCGCTTCCTTTTTCCTATTACCTTTGCTGACACTGCGAACTTCCTTTGGCCTTCGTTGCCTTTTCCAGTCCTATTAACCATGTATGCTTTTCGTCGATGCGATGATTATAGCGGATGTAAGCCAGAACCGAGGCAACGTCCGGTCCAACGTGCCTTCGCTCTCTCGGCATTTCGTTGTGAGCTTTTGCTTAGTGAACCAATATTTTTATTTTTATTTATTGAAGTCATTATATTTTATTGTACTTCTGCCCTCTTCTGTGATAACTTGTTAAAATAACTGAAAACATTCGTCGTTGCCAACCACGGTAGTAGCGCATTCTGAGGAGTTATGGCCAGCATCTCCAAGGTTTCTGGGTTCGAATTCCATCGTCGACATCGATGTTTGCGAATGTTAGCAACTTAATAGCTAATAGAATTGAGACGGGCCGAAGTCATTATATTTACCCTTTGGTAGGTTATAGTGGATTTTTACTCTATTTCTTTTTCTACCTATTGGAACACGTTGTCAATAGACTGGTGTACTATTATATTTTTTACACAGATTATTCTAATGTCCAATGTAGCCAGATTCATTCATTGTTCTCCGTCATTTTGACCAACGTATTTATGAAAGAAAGTAATTTTCAATATAATTCTGTTGTCCATATTTAGTTCTAGTTTTATTTTATGAATGTAATATGATTCTCAAACATATTTAGATTGATTTTTTTTTTTTTTTTTTATAGTTCTATATTCTTGGCCCTGTGCTGGTTGTTACCAATTGTTTTGACAGTCGTGATACTAGTTTTTGTACTGCAAGTTTATGTTCTTGAGATGCCCCCTAATGACTTTTAAAAAATTGTCATAGAACCGCCATTAGGTGATTTCACGTGGAACAACCCTATAATTAGCGACAGGGAAATCTGACGTTTAGGTTGGCAACACTGCCGGAGTCTGACTTTATGCGGGAGCTGGGATTTCGCTAGACGTTCTCGGGGAAGTAGTATTCCTCACGATCCCGCGTTCACTGCAAATGAGTCTATCATTGCTACTAGTTCCAAAACCATTTTTTTTTAACGTTTTACAAGTTACAGTAGGTCAGAATAAGTTAGGTTAGATTATTTTTTCATATATACGCATTTTGAAATTTTACACAATTTACAGACATAGGTTAGAAAAGCCAGGTTAGATCATTTTTTCTCCTCACGTTTAACACAAGAAACAGTACCACAAACACTTATTCCCAGTCGTGACGTTCGGAATATTACTCCCCCGAGAACGTCGTTGCTCGACATATGTGCTATTTCAGTCGCCATGGAGCGTGGGAATACGTTACATTGTGCTTTTGTTGTCGAAACATTTTTTTTTTTTAAATGGTGAATCTCTAGTTCGAACGCAACGAGCCATACGATTATTTTCTCTGGGGTTACCACAAAAGGAAAGTTACAATGAATAAACACTACACAAGAACTGAAGAACGCAGTTTGTGGGGAAATAGCAGCAGTTCCACGAGATATGGTTCAACGTGTTCTGCGGAATTTTAGTGACAGGTTGTGAGAGTGTCTTTGCAAGAACGGTAATCATTTGGATGACGTCATTCTTAAAACTCAAAGATTTTCTTCATCCAATTTTTTCATTACCATTTCATAAATGGAATTTAATTCGCTGTAAGTAAGAAAAAACTTTTTTAAAAGCAATTTACGACTTTGTACACTCAGTCAATTATAATCTGAGCATACTCTTTAGCAGCTCTTAAAAAGTTTTAAGTCCATAAATTCAGCTATATGGCAACCTCGCAACAACATGAGTGACCACTGCGCGGGTTTTTATACAATCAGTGTATTAGTACAGTTTTAGAGTACTAATTTTTGTGTATTTAGTCGGATGTAGTGAAAAATATGTGAATAAAAGTAATTAGAACTATTCTTTTGTTATTATTGGCCATAAAATAAATTATAACACAGCGATGTTGCTACGTCCGTAATCATTAGTGATGAAGTTTCGCTTATTCACTTGGGACGTTACATACTGTTTTTGAAACTTTTAACAAATTATACAGCATGGATTTCATATGTATAGAATCTAACAAAATAGTACTCAATAGATTAGCTCATAAATGCACGAAACACTAACTGAAACAAAAATCAGTTTTATATAACTTTTACTTCGCTTTTATTTCAGTAATGTACCTTGAATGCTGTCTACCTCATGTTTTCGTGGTCGTGCGCGCTGCGTCGCGTTCCTTTTGTTCCCTTTTCGTCCATAAAGCTGGCGAGGCGAGTTCGAATCCCGAAGCTTGCTTTTCTTTTCTCACAAAGCTCCGTCATATATGTTCATATTGCATGGACGTATTAGTTTGATTCCTGTCATGCAAAGAAATCTGTCAACGATTACCATTCCTTTAGTAAGGGTTAACCATTTCAAGGTTTAGTCTTAATAATTATATCAATAGTTCAAATAGTCATACCAAAATGTTTAGAAAGGAGCAGATTAATCGAGGTCATATTCGCTGACGTCAAACTTGAGGTCAGTGACACTCTACCTGCTTTATTGTAATTTAATCACTTGCATGGATTCTTAAAATGCAGAAGGCTAACCAAATGAAAAGGGTCTGGCAATTTTAAACACCAAATTAGAAACGGCTGGATAAATCGAGATCGCTGAACCCAATTTTGAAGTCAGTTTCTCTGTACCTGTTTTCGTTTAGGCGCTAGCCTCCATTGCAGATGGAGGAATCAAAATTAAGAGGTCCAATATTTTAAGGTAGCTTAGCTAACAGAGAGAACATACCAGGTGGACAGGGGAAATTAACGAAGCTTTCTTGTTCTCGCTCGATCTAAATCCTCATCATTCTCACCTAAGGAATATCACTAGTTTCTTGATTTTGGTAAATTATACTATTTTAGAATTGAATTTCTTTAAGTAAACTTTTATCAGGCCGCACTGAACGGATAAAGAAGCAATTTCTGAGTAGCAGAATAATGGTTCCAAAATACGAGCTGCATTCCTCCTACTTTCTAAGTTAAGTTGGAGTTTTATAAATGAAGTTGGCGTATATTATTTCCCCCAAATGCATCTAATCAAAAGAATAAAATGTTTTACGATTTAAAAAAAAAAAAAAAAATATTTGCGTAGGTCAGGGTTTCTCAACGTGGATGTCGCGACCCCCCAGAGGGGTCATGTGTAATGGGGTCGCAAGAGGCGGCGAAAAAATAAATTTAACTAAGTTTTGTAGATTAAAACTAATATAAATTTCTAAGACGGTATTTTATTTTGCTTATTGTTTTTATAATGAGGATCTAATAAAATAATGTAATTTGTTGAATAGTTTTGAATAATGTAATTAGGGTGTTTATCATCAAATACAAAAGATCAACGGTCATGTTTTTTTATGGGTGGCAGGATGAAAAGGTTGAGAAACACTGGCGTAGGTGGAAAGCGAACCTATGATTCTCAGTGTAGAAAGTGCACCTAGCTAATCAAGCTAATAACCACGCCAGCAATCTGTTGTTATCCAACGACCCAACACATCAGCTTATTCTTATTGCTTGTTTGCGTACACTCATTTCGCTTATTTGTGTTTCCCCCTTTCTCTGAATATGATTGTGTACCATCCTATTATGATTGATTAAAACATAACATAGTTGGAATTAACAGAAAAAATTGACATCTGTTTACAAAGTCGTTCTGTAAACATTTCATCTAACTGTCAAAGGAGGTTGAAAATGTCGTGTGTGTGTGTGTGGTATATATATAATCATATTCAGCAGTTTCTATCCACTACTGGATGAAGACCTCCCCCTTTTCATTCCACATATCTCGGTCTGCTGCTATCCTCATCCATGTAGCTTCTGAAAAACGCTTGATTTCATCTACCCATATATAGTGTAGTGTATAATGTTTTTGCCTCCTAATATTATAACCATGGGATTTTCGAAATAGCGAATATTTCAATATAGTTCTGACTCATACATTCAATGTCCAAATAGATGATATAGTCACGGGAACAAGCATCTAGTTTTTTTTTTTTTTTTAAAAAAAAAATAGCTCATAGGTAGGCACCCATAGCTTGAACATGTCACTTGCAGTCCCTTAGACATACCAAGGATTAGGCTTAGGCATAGCTGAGTGGCCCATAAGTATAAGGTAAAGAAAAACAAAACACTAAATGTTATGTTCCCGAAATACCTTTTTCGGTGACTTTACGCCGAATAATATTATCTCTTAGATATGCAAGGTACTTTAGACCCCACAGCACATGTTTGGCCATTAAATAAAAGTTAAATAACAATAAATACTCCCAGAGAGTACGCAATAAATATAGGCTCTGCACAACAGGAGATATATTCCCACTATATGCCAGCATTATTCATGCCTGGATAATTTCAATACATGGAGTATACATTGTAACTTTCTGCTATTACTATACTTTTTATCCTTGTAGCGTTTAAATACAAGATTTGCAGCGCAACGTGCACCTTTCTCTAATGTTCATGGTTATTTTTATTCTATCGGAATATATTAAGAATGTTCCCTGTATTGTTTCCTTCATGATACCAAGCATTCTAATCCTGGGAAAAGTCCCGGCATATTTCTAATTACCCAGGAATACTCCTGGAATGTTAGGAATTAAAATGTAATAATCCTGGAATATTCTTATTGCGTGGGACTCATTTTAAACGCATGCAGAGAATGAGAAACAAAGTAGTTTAAAAACACGTAAATATTCGTATCATAGAACTTTCAACTTATGCTCTGGGAAATACATTTTAAGAGAAAAACAAAGCCCAGTTTTGAAATGTTGAAAAAATTACTTCTGCGACTTTATAGTTTCTTACGTATATTTTCTTCGAATTTCTGAAGGTAAAATAGAGAACTATTCTTACGAACTATTAAACGCAAGTACGAATACGGTGCAGAATGTTTTTGTGAATACAGTTGTGCCACTTGCAGAGCAACTTTGCTGCTTCAAAGCCTCCTCCGTAGCCTACTCGGTAGCGCGCTCGACTTCAGTGCGAGCGGTCCCGGGTTCGATTCCCGGTGGGGGCTCAACAAATTTCGGTGTTGACCCAGCATCGTGAGGACAATTGGGGAGCTGCTATGAATAAAAGACAGTGGCGATCACAGTGAGAGCTTCGGATTTCCTCTCCCAACCTGTCTGACAACGTGGGAGCAGTAGACCAACTCCTACCTTCGGGGAGAGGCCTCATCCACTAGTGGATTGAATATGGCTGTGATTTATTATTGATATATATATAAGCAAGAAAGTTCTGTCACCCACCACCTTCGAACATTGATATGTCACCTAAGACGTACCTGGAAGATGAAAAATAGTCCCCATCAGCATCGACGACCTTCTGCCAACTTTCTGGAAGGTCATAGATTCCATCGCGGTAGAACTTGGTGGGCCGTGAAGCGAAGAAGGTATCAAGTGCATTTTGCACCTCTACTAGGGATATGAACTGGCGTCCTCTAAGGTGATTGCCCAAGAAATGGAACAGGTGAAAATCAGACGGTGCAATGTCCGGGGAGTATGGCGGATGCAATAGTGTTTCCCTCCAAGGCGTAGAAAGGTGTCCCGGGTCATCCTAGCCATGTGGGGCTTAGTGTTGTCCTGTAACAGGAGGACCCCTTTGCGATTCAGAAGTGCTCCAGAGTTATTTAGTTGTTCTTGAACACGGCTCAACTGCTGACAGTACACAGTTGCATTGATGCTCTGACCAGCTGGTATCAGTTCCCGATGCACGATGCCGCGAGCAGTCCACCACACACATAGGAGGGCCTTCTTCTCGTGCAGTGATGGTTTCGGCTGTTTTGGAACCGGTTCATGGGATGCTAACCAATGATGACGGCGCCGTGGAGCTTCGTACAGGACCCACTTCTCATCAGATGTCAACACCCTGTCCAGAAATGGCTCCTTCCTCAGACGAGACAGCAAATAAACACAGGTGTCTGCTCACGTTGCCTTCTGGCCCGGAGTTAAAACATGTGGGATCCATCGTCCCAACTTGTAGTGCCTCCCAAGTTGATGGAGGTGCTGTCGAATGGTTTCTCCACTCACACTGAATTGTAGTTCCAGTTCCTCACATGTCTGGCCACTGTTCGCCTCAATTGCTGCCTGAAGATCTTCATTTGGTACCTGTGTTGGTCTTCCTGCACGTGGTGCGTTTTCGAGTGTTTCGTCACCGTCATTAAACTTGGTAAACCACCGCTGAACTCTCCGCGTAGTCACGACTATCTCACCAAAGGCCTGCAGCTGCGTTTGACTCCAGTTTGAACTCGTACAGCATACACGCCCTTATGACGCTCTGTGGAGGTCCCATGTTCACTCTGTCCTTCCGCACGTTCACGGTGTAACTGAACTGCCACAACCAGGCAGTATGTTGGATATACCCACACCAACAACTGATCTTCGCCTGATCTCCATTCGCATTGAACTCACGGTGTGAGGGCCAATTGAACACAGACCTCCACAAAAAGCGACAAAACTTTCTTGGTTCCCTTTATATATATGTATGATGCGGAAAATGAAAAGGGACCATTTGTCGGAAAGCAACATTTTACAGGAGAGCCGAAAAATATAATCAGGGTTTTTGCGTTTTATGTTTTCTTAAAAAAGAACATTGCAGAGAATATTTATGTATAGTTTTCATTTCTTAAATATGAAGGATTTGTAAATAGGATGCAGTTTTGTGTTTAGCAAAGTTTAAGAGGGAGAGGGACTTGGCTACTGCAGGCTGCAAAATAAGCGTCCAATTTAACATGGATTTCACACATTTCTACGAATATCATGGTTTGATGTGGATTCTTTGAGAAAATGACTCAATAACCTCTTAAACACAATATGTGGCATTTGAAAGGTAAATAACTAAATGCCCCACGACGTATTTTTTCTTAGAAATAAAGAATGTTTTAATAGCGCATGTAACAACTTTCTTATGAAACTTTCCATTACGATAATCCTTATTTCTACCCAGAAAATAGCTCACAAGGTCTTCACTTAAGTTCTTCATAATTCCACGAAATATATTGAAGGGACTATTGAGTATTTTTCTCGAAGGAACCACATGAAACTACGATATATCTAGAAAATGTGTGAAAATTCATGTTAAATGGGACGCCGCCGTAGCCAAGTCCCTCTCCCTCTCAATCTTTTTTTTTCTCAAAACCCCTCTTTTCCGTAAATTACGATCAAATTTGCGTATCAGTGAAATTTTAAGATATTTTTTATAACTTTGGCGGCAAATTGTTAGAAATTATATTGCCAATACAAAACAGTTAATAACTCTAATTTGAAAAATTGTTCTATTTCATTTTCCGCATCTCACTCACTCTCTCTCTCTCACACACACACACATATATATCTATCTATCTATCTATCTATCTATCTATCTATATTGATATATATATATATATATATATATATATATAAAATTCAGTCATATTCAATCCACTACTGAATGAGGCCTCTCTCGGAGGGAGGTGGTGGTCTACTGCTCCCACGCTGACCAGACGTGCTGGGAGAGGAGATCCGAAGCTCTCAACTGTGATCACCACTATATTTTAT
This sequence comes from Lepisma saccharinum, assembly GCA_022664845.1. Lineage (NCBI taxonomy): Eukaryota > Metazoa > Arthropoda > Insecta > Zygentoma > Lepismatidae > Lepisma > Lepisma saccharinum. Next base: position 10,853 of record JAGDQP010033405.1, on the reverse strand, counting down.
TCACAGCAGCTACTCAACTGTCCTCACGATGCTGGGTCAACACCGAAATTTTGTGCCCCCACTGGGAATCGAACCCGGGACAGCTCACACTGAAGCCTAGTCGGTAGCGCGCTCGACTTCAGTGCGAGAGGTCCCGGGTTCGATTCCGGATGGAGCTCAAAATTTCGGTGTTGACAATTAGGGAGCTGCTGTGAATAAAAGACTGGCGATCGCAGTTGAGAGCTTCGACTCTCCTCTCCCAACACATATGGATTGAATATGGCTGTGAATTATATATATATATATATATATACTTCTTTATGCGTATTTTAGGAAAATTTAATATTGATACGTCTATGTAACACCGACATAGATGACGGAGCTATGTAGAAAAAGTAAGTTTTGCGTCTGTGAGTAGGGTTCGAACCAACTTCGCCAGCTTTATGAACAAAAATATAGTAAAAGAGAATAAACACGACGCTACAACCACGGCTACGAATCATTATAGTAGAACAAGCTTCGAGCTAAACTCTTGTTCAAATGTAAACAAAGTAAAAATTATATAAAGCGCCTTTTCGTTTAATTTTCCGTGTTTCATGTATCTATGATCTAATCTTCCATTTAATGCTATTTCCCTAGATTCTATACATATGAAAACTATATCCTACAAGTTGGTAAAAGTTAAAAAAAATGAGTTTAACGTCCCAAGTGAGAATAAGCAACACTTCATCCCTACTGATTACAAACATGCTGATATCGCTGTATTAAATATATTTTATGATCAATTATGGTGAAAGAATAACTTTCTTCAATATATTTAACCTCAGAGAATGCTTGTCAGTAGAGGCTAGTCGATTTTCTTAAAATGTATTTATTGCTTTTAGGTATCTTAGGCTCAGACCGGAGAAGTTAGTATACTGTAGAAACTGATGTAACTAATAAATCAATATTTGAAAACAGGAGAGTGGATACTCAAGTTCTGCGACGTTGCCACATAATTCATATCAAATCTAAGTTTTTTTTTTTAGAGACCAACAAGTGGGTTTTATAAAAATTATAACAACAAATAAATAGATTACGATAAAGAAAATTGAGTCTGTTTTGTAGAGGAACTTATCTGTCGATGAATGGGTTATTCCTAACACGTTTCTTACAGTGGAAAACATTTAATTTTGTAATTTAGGCTTTTGAAAGAGACCGCTCATTTTATCATTGACCGAGTGTACTATGGTTTCAAAAACCGTCAGATATCCCTGAATGACCCTGTATTTCGATACCTCACGTTGTACGGCTGTAATGTATTAACACATGAGGGGAGAAATCTTAATAAGTTTTGCATTTTCCTTGTGCAGCAAAGACTTGCTTAAATATATAGTTTGAAGTGATCATTTGGTTCTTAAAAACTTATACACTAGTTTAACTACAAGGAAACTAAAAACGTTCTTGCAGTTTTTGACGCATGAGAAGACATGATCACTGATACGGAAATAAGTACCTGAAGTGCTGCAAAAGCGATCGGGTAAGTGACCAAGACAGATGCTTTGCGCAGGCACAGCATGATCAGTAGCGAAGACAAATGGAGATGTCGAAGCAGATTGTTCGGCGTTGTCTGCTTTATGACATTAAGGTGGACTTGTCCGCAGCCGAATACGCCTTTGCGAAATGAACGCCTTTAAACGCAATAAATGCATTTAATGTCATGTGACACTCGCTCGTTCTGTTAGTCACCAGGTACACTCACGAAACAATGTATTCCGGGAACATAAGATCTAACTTTTTACTGAACTTACATTTATGGGACAGACAGCTATGCCTAAGTCGGTCACATGTCATGCCTTGGATACGTGACGAACTTAGGCCACCGTCTGTCTGCCCCACAAATGCAAATAAATATATATATATATATATATTAATGCTATGTTCCCTGAATATTTTTTCCATGGGTGTACTACTATGTTCTGCCGTCGCACAGTGCGGCCGATTAAAAAAAATCTGGCCAAATCCCCCCCCCCTTCAAAAAAGTAAGTAGTTAGGTATTTTTTCATGTAGGGTTGATTACAGGACGTCTATAATGGTCAGAAATTACTTGTGAAAGTGTTTATTTCTTTTTACCTGTCCCAGAATAGGAGTCTCAAAGCTACTTTTGTTCGATTGGCATCGATTGTGTTACTGAGGCAGTAAACGACGCACGTGTTGAAAGTTGTATAAAAACTTTCGATTGAAATAGATCATAATCAAATAAAATGGAATCAACGTCTGAACGTACGTAGAATATATTAAAAAAAGTTACAAAATAATTTATCAAATATAAATTATTAGTGAAACTATAATTGTTATTGATTTTTATTAATTCAAAGCGTTAAAATACGATATGTTATTATGAAAAAGTTATGTTGCTCCGCTGTCAGACTTATTCTA
>JAGDQP010033404.1:0-20689 GCA_022664845.1 Lepisma saccharinum | reverse complement strand
GGTTTAAAGATGAGCGTACATTCGTACCAGAGAACATTTAGCGCAAAAAGCACATAAGGTTCTCTGAAACTGTGGCATAACATGCACAGTGCTCTGAAAGATGCGAGTAAGACTCTTCGAAAGAAACACTTCTTTTGATCAACGAAGGAATTTTATTTTTTCCAGGACAGTGCACTACCACATACCAGCCAGTGCATGGAATCATATTACAAGAACTCTATTACAAGGTATTGCACCATTTCCTGTAGGATCTGGATATCTCTTCGAACAATTTCAACCTTTCTGTACCCCCTAAAGAACTCCTTATAAAGTCACCATTTCAACAGCATCAAAGAAGTGAAATCTCTGTAATCTTGGCTCCGGAAAACTGACGTTAATGGTATTTGGTCACAATGAAAACGCTGGGAAAAGTGCATAAATTTTCATTCCACGAAATATAGTATCCATAGTTATCAATGTACTCTGTTATTCTTTACTCTTAAGCTTCAACTTTGGTTTGAATGACTCTCGAAATTAATAACGATCGTTAAGTGATTATATACCATCCCGGCAATTGCCTGATGTGGCTGAGAAAACAAAACGTCAGAATGGTCAGCTGCTGGTGTCAGACCCAGGAGCTCCTAAATGCTCTACAAACTTAGCTACAGTCTTTCCACGAGGGAACATTCCCAATTGATTAGTCGATATTAACAAAATATTTTCATTGTCTTTATTCAAACGTACATATAACGCTAATAACATTAAAAGACCCACAATCTGCCATATTTGTATGCAATAATTATTTAAAATTGTGAAATTAGTCATATTTGCAGTACACAGATATCTAATGGTAGGAAAGGGCTACATTTTGGTGACGATGATCAACGTGTATTCCGTCTTGAAAAATCCGCCATATTGGATGGAGATCAATGATTTCAAATAGCAACGTATGTCGGAGCAATTTCACTCCGACTTTTTACTCTCTGCAAATATGACCAATTTCATAATTTCAAATAATTATTACATAAAATTATGGCAGATCATGGACCTGTTAGTCTTCCTTATGTTTGAATAAAGACAATAAAAATATTTCATGTTAATATCGACTGATCAGTTGGAAATGTTCCCTCGTAAGTCAGTAAACGTGACCAAACGGAAGTTTTTCAAAGGGAAGTAATGTATATACCAAAATATTAGGCAAACTCAACTTCGTGAAGAGATTAGACACAAAATCGATTTGTTTTTCTGAAAAGGTTAACTAATCCTCCCTCCGTAAGAATTACGCGTATTCACTTAGTTTTGTCAATTTACTAATTTCTCTTCCTCTCTTATCGCCAAACACCCATACAAACTTGTATACATATATATTCTGCTGCATCACAAACTTTTGTATAAAACAATCAACTTCTAGTCTAATTTTCATTACAAAAAGAAAGAAAGAAAGAAAGACATTAAACACAACATTCCCATCCAAACGTGAAGTTGCGAAACTACTGCAATGTCCGAAGCTAAGCACATCATTACAAACGACTCGAATAACCACAGTCTCGAAGTACCTTTAATAGGCTCATTTAAGCATGGAAATTTTCCAGTTTATTACGACTGATTTTGTAACTGCTTTCCTCTTAATCATCCAAACGAAGTAGCTATTCGTTTTTGTTTTGCAACAGATTTGCAGTTTCCTCCCGCTTTTCCCCCTTCATTCTCACTTTCCCATTATCTCTTGTTTCTCATTCCCTTCATTATGCGATTTTTCCTCTCTTTCTGTCTCCATCTTGTGCTCTGTGCCTTCCTCTTCTATTATTATTAACCGTTTTGCCCCTTCTACCATCATCCGTTTTCCTATTGCGTAGTTAATTAGTGCAGAAACCAAAGGCAAGCACTTTCTCTGAGTTGAACTGTGTGATCAAGTATAAAGAGAATAGTTCACACTGTCTTCACAGTTAAGAGGGTTTTCATTAAAACTGCCTTTTCTCTTCTTAAACTATTATTTATTAACTTTCTTACTTCTACCACCACTGCTGCTACAATTCTCGTTACCCCATGCTGATATTTAGTTCTTGGCGATTTATTCCCTTTACGGTGTAGATCACCCCCGCCATCTTGGTATGGACCTTTCTATTGATTTACATTGAAATTGTTTTACTAGTCTTATGTCTCTCAGTGAAATGGTACCTTTCTATATACATATATCTGAAGTGGACCTTATGGCCCGTATCGTGTTCTCGCTGTGCGTCTTCAAATAATTTTCTACTTCGTATTTAAAGATCTCAGAGCGGGTTGTAGTTGGTACACCGATTCCTTAGATAACACACTAACACCTTTCTCCAAACAGGCTTGGCAAGTGCCCCAAGTCTATTCCACGCAGTGTGTGCTACAAGGTCTTTCTGACAGTAGCCTGTAGAGAATATTTTATGTGAAACTGCTGTGCTTTTCAGCAACCTAGACTCCATATAATAACTTCTCCAACAGAAGAAGCGAAGACGAAAATCAAATCAAAAGGTATTTATTTTCAGAGGGTTAAGAATATACCAATTTTCTCTGTAACCAATTTCCTCTAGTTGTCGTAACCCATCATAACCATATACGTACAAGGGTCGTACAACTTATTGCAACAAATAATTAACAACTGTTATAAAACAACATACTTTAACTTAAAACTATTTCAACTACATACAATTATTATTCTGTACTCATGTGCTCTTTTATTTCCATTCAAGCTCAAACTACAAATTGTATTAATCCTGTTTCCATGTTTTACTCACATTACAAAAGGTAGTGACATCTATTGACCTTACCTGCAAACTCAGAATACATATGATACAACCCGCAATGTAAATCACATTATTATTGGCTTTGAAATAGCTCATATGAATACAATAACAATAATAACACTTTAAATAACAATAGTAAATCCTTAAATAAGAATTTAGCTTATTTAACTGATTCCTAAATTCTAAAACCCGCTTTTACAAATTAGTTACTAAAGGCCATAGCATCAGGAGCGTAATTTTTAACTTCTGTTTTAGCCAATTATTTCGTCATGTTTTCTTTAACTCATGCTGTTCTATAGAAATGTAATATTTTACACACGAATAGTATAATTTCCCCTTTGATATATTTGCGATTTATGTGGCAAACTATTAATAATACATTACACTCATATATTTGAAGATACTTCACAACCCGGGACTCTACAAGAGTCAAACTAACCAACAATTCAAATTTCGTGAAAGCGGAACTTGAATATTCTACTTCTGAGAGACATAATATGAGTTAAAACGATTCCAATATAAATCAATGGAAAGGTCATACCAAGATGGTGGAGGTGATCTGTATCGTTAACTGGTCCCAATTCAAACTAAAGCATATACCACTGTATTTCTTTAGGCATTTCTTCTTTCAATGTGCAAGGTGTTTCAAAAGTACATGGTAATATTTCAGCAACGAATTCCCTATAGTGTAACGATGAAAATTTATTGTTCCTCGTAATGTGTAATTTCGAAGTTAGAGGCGCTGTAAGTTCATGTAGTGTCGTCATAATTGATGTTGATAGATTAAAGTGCTTGATCTATACAAGCTGACTCATTGGGTAGTTTGAATACCAAACATCAAAGGAGTCATTGATAGAGTAGTTATAGATAGTCGAGCACATTACCCCTATACCATCTTGCTAGCTAGTAGTTATAGATAGCAAAATCCATTCTCTCAACCTGTTTCATGCCATCTGGTGTCAGTCCAGCCGAACTAAATGAAGAAATGAAAGTAAACCATGTCTAATATCTTTATTCTTAATGTTTTGTGGAACAATAACATGAAGTATCACGAGTTCAGGTCGTACTCCATGCTTTTCGCGGTTTCAAACTTTAATGCAGGAACAACCATTGCATACTAGCATTATATTATTGCTAGTTCGGTTGGACTGACGGCAGGTGGCATGAGTGAGTTTTGCTATCTGGAGCTTCTTTATCTATGAATTGTTGATGTTTAGGATTCAAACTTCCCGATGAGTCAGCTTGTATAGTTCCAGTACTTTGGGATAGATAATGGCGTAAGTGGTGTTAGCTTAATTAATCAGAGTTGAAGTTGTACCCAAAGAATGTATTCGAACAAAGTTTATAATTCAAGAGTGCAGCTGTCAAGAGATTCATATCGTCGTAGATCTCCCATCGTCCTAACTAAATGTTTTTGTGGTCAGTCTCTTCGAAGGTGCAATCACTTATCATCATTATTTTCCAAAATATAAATTTCTGTATAATTTTAGTTTAAATTTGTTAAGTCAATACCACTTAGAGTTATTGTTTGTCAAAATGTTGTCCTTTGTGACGATTTCGTGTTAATTTCCCCGATGCCTATACGTAGAGACAGTGGAATTTATTTAATAAAGGGTGTTTAAATTTCGTGAGTGAAAATGTTAAAAAATCTTGAGTACAAGATAAAATTTCTTGAGTACAAGAGTAAATTTCTTAAGTAGTTTAAAATACGAGTAATAATAAATGTTCCCCTTTATAAAACTTTAGACGCGCAAATACAGCCTAGCGCCTTTGTGATCATGTAGTTCGTATTTCCCCCGCTAGATGGCAAACCACATTCACAAATGTGCTCTATTTATGGACTACATTCTAACATTCTGCGTGCTACGCGAATCCTACTATAGATTTTTTGAAGACTAATTACTGGATTGTTTAGGCATTATTTTCGTGAATGAATAAATAAAAATGGTATAATTTCTTTGAGTATAGCTCAGAATTCGTGGATGGAATCAATCTGTTCAAATTTCGTTAGTTGAAAAGTACATTTTTACAAAATATTAATAAGCATTTATGTATCCCTTGAGTGTTTAAAATTTTAGTAATATCGCTAATCGTGAAATTATTTTGTCTCTACCTATAAGCCCTAAACTACTATTTGTTTTTATACATAAAAATAGACACAATAAATTTTGATCTTTTCATAATGGTAAACTCATTTCTTAAATATTACCATATATTTTTCAATCAGTCCCTATGTATATAGGACGTTCTTGCAATTTGTCAAGCATTACTTTTTACATTATTAAGTTTAGCGGATACATAATAGTTATATTTTCAATGTATTTCTAGTTAACGTGAGTTCAACAACATTTGTATAAGCAAATCTTATGCTGAGTTAATTTCTGTACTTATGTTGAAATATTCGTCTTATTAGCAACTATTCAGTTAAATTACATTAACAGAACAACGTAAGTTTACAAGAAAAGCGCATGAATTGAATAATATTATTTCAATTAGTAGTGGAGAATATAATAATAACTCTTACAGGGAAAGATTAAAATTTTAGAGTAGAAAAATATACAAATTTTAATTTCTATAACACTACCATTTACTCTGAAACAGATATTAGTCAAAACAAAATCATGTTCAGATGTTTAGGTGGATATGGCAGCGTATTTTCATTATAATCATATTAAAATCAATAAGTTGGTCTCTGTCTAGTAACTGGTAATGTAATGGATGCAAAGCTTTGAATTTGGGAAAAGAATGATAAAAATACATATCGTCGCGGTGCCTCGAAAACCCCGTAACGTGACATCTTGGTCGAAATAGAGATATATACTTTGTATCGAGATAAGCTAGGGCACGGAAATTTAGGATCAAAAGTAACTTCTATTCCAAGTTAGGCGAGGGAAGTGAAAAAAATAATTCATAAAACAACTGCTTCCATTCAGTGTACATTACCACCCAGATTACTGCAACGTATGTATTTCCTCATCTCTTTCGAAAAATATTTTTCTTATATAAAATTCAAATTTATTATATTATTCATCAACTGGAATAATTTTAATATTTTAATACTTAAAGGCAATTAACCACACTAAGGAAAATCATGGAAGTACTTAAAACTCAGTTTTACAGGCATATTTAATTGATACAAACATTGAAAACAAGGTTAGAATATGAAGAAATAACATCTTTCTGAATTTCTAGAGAATATGACTAGATTACGCACATACAAAATGTACAATGAATTATTTTTTAAGTAAATTAATCAACTAAAATTTACATCCTTAAAGTATTCGGCACGCATTAAAAATAATATATTAAAAATGGTGAAACAACTTAAGAATATCAACTTGCTTTAAAATGAAACTTAAAAACAAGTGAATATTGTTGTAAAGAAACAAACGCTAGAATTAGCTACAGTAGAATATGATGTACACCTCAGAAATGACGACAATTCTTTAATCTCTAACATTCGAAAGCTAGTGAATTTCTTGGATTTGAATTGTATTTTAAGGTCTTTAGGCATCTGAGGCTCAGGCCGGGATAGAGTGGAGAAAAAGATGTTGGAAAATAGTCGGCCAAGGCCTATTTGAGGTTTTTTCCTCAGTCATGCCAGGCAAATGCTGGGTTGGTACCTACATGTCAGGATGGTCGGTCGCTGGGATCGATCCCAGAACCTCCTGAATTCTAAGCCATCGTTCTTCCACTGAGTCACCGCCGCTCGGTTTAATTTCTTCCCTTGGATACTATTTAAAGGATGGGAACCTTTAAAACAAGCATTTGGGCCTTCACTTTACTGATTAAATGTGTTCCTAGTAGATTTATTAATATGCAAGAATTAATGTAGCCAAACGTCTGTGGGTTTTCTTTTAAATTAATGTTTCGTTTGACTGTGTGCATTTCTTTCCTTTTACGGCAGCAAAATTGTGGCAAAGTTAGCAGTTTTATGAAACTTTTTACGAAATTTAGCAATTTATTAACTAAATCACATTTATTAGCATTAGCCAATTCTACAAACATAAGAGCATAGGCATTTATTATACTTTAGAAACTAAAGTGCCACAGCGTTGTGCTATTAATAAATTTCAACTTTCATGCTCTCTGCTAAAGCACGGAGCGACGTCATTTCTGGCATTTTTTAAATAGAATTTCTGTACTGTCAGCAAGTATTTCCTAAGTTTACCCACAACGTATGTTATACCGAAAGAAGCAACTGTTGCAGGGATGTGCTCTTCTATCTTTGCACAGAAATTTTCGTTGCAAAGTATCAGAATCACCATGATCTGGCTAGGATTCGAATCTTTGGGCTTTCTCTACTTATTCTTATATACAGGGTCATTCCACGTAAAATGATCCAACTCTGTGTTACTATTTGAAAAATATATATATTTTCTTGTACATGAGCTCCTAACATGAAAAAAAAAATGTTATGTTTTTATTTCTCCCGGAGCGACCATCTTTCGAACATGACGGATGGTGTTTTTTTACTCCCGTAGACATGTACCTGAATATCTCAAAAAACAGATAAGCTAGAGAGTTGAAACAAACACCGTTGTATAGCTCCTAAAGCGTTCTTTGATGATGTTGAACCATCTTTTCTCATAATGAGTTCCTTTATTCTTAATATAGGCTAAAATGTGAGTAACGAATTGTATAAAATTTGATTTTTAAGTCAATTTTTGGGAGTTCAATATAAAGCTGCAAATTTTTGTAATATTTAGACTTACCAACCGAGTGTCTGTATGCAAAATACCATTATCCTAAATCATACCCCTTTTCTACAGAGGTTCAAACATGACCCTCTGAGAAAAAATGCTGGATTTCAGGCTTAAATACCTCAGATGGGTCCTCATGAAAAAAAAAACAACTAAAATTTGGTCTGGAGGAAGTTTGTGCTCAGTTGAACTTTGCGCTCAGCTAACAATCAACACTACAATCTTTATTTTAAGTGGTTTGATCAGTGAAAGATGTGTATATGTAGCTTCATATTACCGCGCTACTTGAAATGCTCAATTTTAACTCAAATGAACTATCTTTTCTTGACCAAACCACTCGAAAATAAAAATTGCATTTTTTTTTATTGTGATTTTAGCCCATATAAGGTTTTCCCCAGACCAAATTTCAGATTTTTATGATGACTCATTTGAGATACTTAAGTTCGAAATCCGGCAGTTTCCGACAGAGGGCTATATTTGAAGCCCCGTAGCAAAAACAGCTGTGTTATTCTTTGTTAACAGTTATCCTGATGATAGTTTTAAACATCACAAAAGAAATTGCAGCTTTATATTAAACTCCTTCACAAAAGCGTGGTAGCCTTTGTATTGTATGACGAAGAAAATTGCATGGTATGACAAAGAATATTAGCTTCTACTGACGAAATCATTTCGAAATAAAATTTGCAATTTCTACTATAAGTTGCGCATATAGAAGGCTTTCTTGACACTAAATTTCGGATTTTTTTTTTTTCATAAGGATTCATCTGAGATATTTTAACCCAAAATCCGGCATGTTTGATTCCCCGTATAAGAAAAGTGGTGTGATTCAACGCAATAATTTTTTGTGTACAGACACTGTATTGCTAGGTCTAAATATTAGAAAGATTGCAGCTTTGTATCAAACTCCTTCACCCCACAAAATGCTTTAAAATCCTGTTTTACACAATTCGTTACTTGTTTTTCAGTATAATTTTTGAATAAAGAAATCCATTTAGAGAAAAAGGTGATTCTGCATCTTCAAAGTACTCCTTAAGAGCTACACAACGGTTTTCGTTTCAGCTCTCTCTCTTTTTTTTTTTTTTTAGATATTCAGGTTTCCGTACATGTTTACGGGAGTAAAAAACGCCACCGGCCATGTTGGAAACGTGGTCGCCCCGGGAGAAATAAAGCCATAACATTTTTTTTTTTTTCAAAAGTTATTCTAATATCTTTAGATATCTAAGAACCCACATACGAAAAAATCTAAAATGGCGATGAAACCATTGGGTGATTTGTCACGGAATGACCCTACAGAGACATCCATAACGTTGAAGCAATGTTGAAACTGTGCGCTCGACGACAATTCTGGTCCAATAAATACTTATTTTTTGACACGGGTGATCCATTGTTTTTTTTCTTTTAGCAACAATAAAATGACCAGCAAAAGAATAATTGTAAGATTGTTCCCCATGATACAAACTTTAATTACAAAAATGTTCAGCTTTGAAAATTACGAGCACTCTCATCAACCTGTAATATCTGGGTAAATATTTAACTTTATACTCAAATTGATTCTTGTAGCGATTATTTCAATATTTTCTGTTATCGAATCGTCAAAATATCCTTTAACACTTTCGAAAATGTTGAGGCCAGGTTCACTTTAACAGTGAACCTCGCAGTAAAGAGGAACCATTCAGTTTTAGTATTTGCTTTGCTTAGATTGTGTATCATTGACCACTCACAGCATTTATGAATTCCACGATGTATATAGCTGTTTACATTAAAACTATATCGAATTTACGATACAGAGCATTTGTATATATTTAATGTTAAATAAATTATCTATAAATACTCGATATATCAATGTACTTTACATCTTTTTGAATACAGAAACCAGTTGAGAGAAACCAGTGCTATATTCAGTACCCCCAGTCTGCTATACTTCAATGCCAGTCCATACAGAGATTATCTTCAATGTTTACTGACTAATAACTTATTTACGAGTAATAATACAATTTAGAAAGTTAATCTTCTGATTACCTTATTTCAATAACCTAATTACTCATAACAGCATCAAAGTAGCGTTAATAGTCATTATTATACATTAGGATATGAGACAAAAGTTTAGCCAGAACAGATCAACAACAACATACATCTGAACACAAGGTTATGATATGAAAATTTGTACAAAATCAAGTACGAGTTAGTTTTAACTCGTTTTACAGCGTTTTTATACTTGCATTAATTATTTTTTTTAAGAAATAATAAATACAAATATTAATGTTGTGATTTAACATCAGAAATTTATACTTCAACAATGAAAACTTGTAGAAATGCTTAAGAGAATTATAAAATTTTCTGGATCTTTTGAAAACAAAATATTTATTAGGGATACAATTTTCTTGTTCGGTTCATATAAAATATTTTCTAATGAAATTTGCAAACGATAAAGAGGTTTAAAAGTGATTTCCTGTTAGCTTTCTATCTAGGACAGTGTATTAGTACGTATTTCACATCTTGTTCAGCTTATAAACACTCACACATAGGACAAAGATTGCAACCTATTTTAAATAAATGAGATTTAAGTCTTGTATGATCTGTGCGTGCTCTAATAATTGTTAACAAACTTTTCCTAGGAATATTGGAGTTATGAAAGCATGGTTGCGATGCTTGATCATTGTAATAGTGTTTAAAAGAACTGTTTTAGTATTGGGGTTAAAGAATCTTGACAATATCTTTGTGTTACTATTATGTTAGGTAATGTAGTTCTTTTTCCGTGCTAGATGATCCACAATGGTTGAAGAAGAAAAAAAGATTCCCATAACAATTTACTTTCCCTGTGAACCTAGATAGATAAAATGAATTGTTTTTCCTATTTTTAAAATTAAATTATATAGTTCTAAAATATCGTCTATAATTGGGCGAATTCTGTAAAGTTGCCTGTGTATGTTCTTGGGATAGATTGTAATGTGCTTTGTGAATCTGTCAATATTAACATTAGTTTAGCCGGTAAATTAGTTTTAGTAAGACTAGTATTACAATGTTCGTTCAACAATACTGCTGTAATTTTGTTTCATAATACAGCTTGTTATGTTTGTAATGTTATCTATAAGTTCTTACCTAGGAATCTTTCTGGGTAAGAAGGATTTGTCACAATGCGAGAAAAAAGGGTCTTTTAATACTATTACGTTCAGTGCTGTACTGATGATAACTCTATTGGTTCTTCAAAGGTATATTGCAGGCTTCAAATTACACACATTGTTCTGTGTCAAAGCGCCGCTCAAATGGTTGATAATTACTCGACTGTAAATCTATTGTTCGCATATGAATAAGTCGATGGAATTTATGTGCTTCCCCAACAAGAGTAGCATTAAGTAAGATGCTATTTTAGGTTACATTGCACTTAATTAAGTTGCATTTCACAGGTATACATATTATTGATTTGGTTGAGCATAGTTGACAATATAATTAATACATTTTAATATTACCTCGAGCTCATACACCAGAAGGCGCATAAATATGAACAAGATTTTTAGATTACTCTCGCTTCTCTTTGGCACTCATCAAGTGCTTAATAAAGACTAAGAACTTTTGTATTTACTTTATTTAATTTTGACAAATTTATAAGCAGTTAAAGAGTCTATATTAACTGACTAATTTGGTCACAATGCTGATGGATGATTTTCATCGACAAAGCAGGTCTCTGAGAATATTCTGCTAATGAGAGTCCAGGAAAGAATCAGAGATGGAATGGCTAATATGAGCAGGGATTGAACCTATACCGCACACAAAATTGTTGTTTCGTAGTCAGCGATCTTCATCGCTAGACCACGAACGCATAGAGTTTAAGATCATCCGGGTTCGGTTGTCGGCGAGGACACGATCAACATAGTAGTATTGTATTCAGTTTCTACTGCAGGTCATATCTGTGCCATGCAATGGTTTCACATTTTAGTATAATGAAAACATAAAGAACAATATTTATTCATAAAGACAACAAAATCGTACCATATAAAAGACAAATGACACCTTTTTCTTATACTCTGTGATAATTTTTCCAATAATAGGTTCTCATGAAAAGACAAACGATAAAGTATAATAATGAAAAGGCGTTCGATGCTAAAACTCGCAGTTAAAAGACGAAAGAGTCTCCTCGTATAGATAGATGAAACTTAAGTGTCAATCGAAGAGGATAAATTCCGGATAATCAAAGAAGGGAAACTGCCCAAGGAAGGCCTATATTCATATATTTATGATGTACTTTGCAACAAGATCAAGGACGTTTGGTTCTGGTTACTTACGTCACAGATCACTTTCGTTTTTATTTTAAGAAGCAACAAGTCTCTATGGACTCAATTAGACCAGAACTTCTGGTTCCATAAAAACAAACTTACTGCTCAATGCTCTTCCATTCGTTGGCAGATCAAAAGTTAAATTTTGAAAAGAAATGAAGTGTCTCTCTTATATGTGGCGAATAATCTTTGGTTTCACTATTAATAGCCAATCAACAGGAAGATGACTTGGTTTTAATACTAAGGAATTTTACTAGTTTTCCCACAGCGTAACACGTGTTCACTACTTGCTTGCCCTGTCAAACATTTTTTTAAACGTCAATTGGTATAATATGGTTGTGAGTACGGTAAACAGGCAATCTGATTCGTAGATTATACACACAAATAATTAAGTGTACCAAAATTTGGTCCTCAGAAGAAATGTTCATATGTTTAATAATGGGAATTACATGATTGATATATCCAAACGATGCACTTTATCTCTTTCACATGAGCAGAAAGATTAAAAAATATATGACCACGGAAAGATTAGTAAAAATATAAGATTATTGAGTATTGTATTGTATATCATAACCAAATGGCCAAGTTGCATTGATTCTTAGCGTGGGCTATACTTTACTATAACGCAATCTCATATTCAATGAAACAGACTAAAACTTTGAATAAAAACATATTATTTACTTCATGACAACATAGATTCCGTCAATAGAAATATAGGAGCATGACGTAACATATATGTACACACAGAAATTATGCTCCAACATGAACTTGTTGTAGTGTAACCAACTTTTAAAGGTTTGTTTTTAATTTGTTGTTGCAATGAGCATATGCTAAAATACCAGTTTCACAAGATTTCATAAGCAGAAAGTATATTTACATATTTATACGATATTTGTATTTCATTACAACCATACGCAGTCATATTTCATTTGATTTCTTCGTCTTCAAAAGGTACAGGCTTAAAAATAACTTTACATAGTAGGGGAGCTATGGTTCTCCCCTATAGACTCCCCCACCCCCACCCCCACCCCCAGGACTAAATGAAACTCATATTTTCAGAAGCTTCAACTACCCTGATTCACATTAGAAATGTTAACACAAGAAAAATGTGTTCCGAAGGAACAAAATCCAATATGGCCGCCAGCAGCAGTATACTTATAAAATACCTATGTTACTTAATTTTTTAGAAAAAAATTAACAACCATGTTAGAAAATCTAAACATACCTTATTTTATTTGGTAAATAACAGATAATTAGATATTGGTCTACGTTTAGAAGAAAATGAAGACGAAATCTCAGAAATTTCAATTTTTTACGCTATTTTGCTTTTAATATTTACACTTTTTACGGTGTAGCTTGCTTAAAACTCACAATATCACAAACATATTTGAGATAAAAGTTGTTGCCTGTTTGATAAGCTTTAAAATGATGTATATATCAATATAGCTGAACAATTACTGTGTTAGCTAATGAGGTAGCAATGAAGCGTACCAGCGCGTGAACAATCCTTTATCTTCTATGTGTACCCTATTCCCATTAGGCTGTTGTGAGCTGTCAACGATTATGACGATTTGTCTTTACTGTGTAGCGGCAAGTAAAATAGATGATAAATTTGTAGTGTATTTTGGCCGCCTTTTCATGTGATATATCACGACCCAGATAGTATGCCAGCTTGCAACAAGGTTGAGACATCAAAATTGGTATGTGGGTAGTGAAAAAAGTAGAAAAAAGAAGGAAGTACTTCAATTGTGAACTATTTTCTATTCTTAGCAAGAGCAAATAGAACTTCATAGAAGGTTAATCGTATTTCTATTAGTTATAAATTAAGTTTAGGGCGTAATTTTAGTTTTTTTATATAACTTACCTTTGAAGATGTGGTATTTTCAATTAAATGTTGTAGGTTATATTTATTATTTTTCCAGAGCCTAGTAGTCGGTTATCATTGTAACGAAAATTTGTCATGATCTTGTGAAAAATTACGAAGTGGAGTGAATGCATTTAACTTAAGAATTTACTTATTTATTAGAAATGCAATAAAAGAAGAATGGTTGGTTCTTATTTATTGTTTAATCTTAGTGGGAAATATCCTGTAAGAGAAACTGTGATAGTGAAAAGAGAATTACGAACGTTATTGAGGGTAGTTGAGAATGAAACGATGGATTGCATTAAACGTTGGAAGGAGAAAATACTATTCGGGTTCACAGCTCGTGCAGGCAGAACTATACAAGACGCACCAGTATCAAAGTTGATCATGCATCAATGCGGACCGATAACCTATCTCATCGTTCAACATCTTCAACTTGTTTAAGGATCTCAAAAGGAACTTTCGATTTAAAAAGAAACTGCTTTATTTATGGAAAAGAATTCAGTGTTAGGCCCATCAGAGCAGGACAAAAAAATGTTTTCATATTGTTGTGGCTCTAGAAATAAGGGAAAAATCTTATCCAGAAATTTGACTTACGAAATCATAAGTGGGGTAAACGGGTAAGGGTCAGACTTCTTATTGTGAGTAATCTTGTGGTACCAGAAGTACAGTACCATGGAAAGTGTTCCAATGACTTTTCAAGAACTAAACCAATTAGGGAACTCGTGGATCGACCAAAATAGAAACTGGGGAAGTTATTTTCTATGTTATGTGAGTACATATAGAACGGTGGCGAATGCTAGTACATTCTGAATTAATTAAAATATATTATGAAACGTGTATCTGGTCAAGAGGGTCTAGGCTGTCCTATGCAGACAAACATCTTTAATAGCATTATAAGGATCGGATAATTGTTTCAAATGTTTCGGGGAGGAAATATGTACTCTGCTTATCGGACACGGTTCATAGAATTATGTATCAGTGATATAACGACAGGAAAACCCTACTACTGAATGGTTAAGGATAGTATTAGCTGCAGCCGACATCAGACCGATGGTTTATGACTGAAGTATATACTCAGATTTCATTGACAGTAAGTCTGACGGGCAAAACCTCATTTTAAGTCTTTATGGATGGAATAACGACTAAGAAGAATGCTTCTGAATCACAGAAAGTTAACAAGAAGTGCATTGTGATAAACCATAATATAATATCAATTGAAAACTAAGATTATTCCTGCCACTTATGCAAATAAGTCTGTTATTAACCCTTAATCAATTGTATGGGTCAAAATATCTACTCAATCTATTACCGTCCATTGGAGTCTGGTCATCATACTATGAAACTTATGTTTACATGACCTCTTTCATCAGTGCAGGACTATGAAAAATTAATAGTAAAAGTTTTCTTTAGCATGCGTTCGACAACAGATGTAAATATCCACCCGCTGCATAATTTAAGTGCGTTCCATGCTATGGAAGGGATCCAGTGTAGATTCAGAGTGGTTCTTTTAATGTTGAAGGCATTCGTTTGCGTTAGAAGCCAAAGAAAAGTGGAGGAAGTGGCCTTAATAACGTGCTTGAGGATTTCAGTGAACTCAAAATCTATCGGAAACCTCAAGAAGCAACTCATTCTTTAATTTGATGTGGATTTTTGGATTAAACAAGCAACCTGGATGGAATTGTTTCAAGAACAACCTTATTAGTAACTATGGAAAGTGTAAATCGATGTACATAATGCCAGTACGATTTATACATTGCCATCCTAGTACTATTTACACGCCATTCTGCTGGACATCATATCAAAGTAGAAAACTCAGCTAGTCATCATCGTCACATTTGATCCACTTGTGTTGAATTGAATTGGATTAAATTATGTCCTTTAGATATCTATGGCTCAAACTTGGATAGGGTAGGAGAAAGAATGCGAACTCGAATAGTCTCATCTCCTTCCAACATTTCATGCAATACATCGTTTCGTTTCAAACTAACCTTAGTAATGTCCTCCTCTTTCGACGATTACAGTCTCTCTTTCAAGATATTTCCCGCTAAGAGCACACAATTAATCAAAATCAATCATTCTTGTTTTATTGTATTTCCAATAAATAAGTAACTTGTTAAGTTTAATGCATTCATTCCGCTACATGAATTTTCACAAGATCCTGACAGTTTCTTTAAAATGATAATCGATTACTACGCCCTGACAAATTAATAAATATAACCTAAGCATATATACACCTTACAAGTTCGTGTAATTAATGTTCTTAAGACTTCTTATATAATAATTATGTAGGATGATTTCATTAAAAAAATATCCTCAAGTGCTTTTTTACACATCATTATATATTGGAAAACGTTTTCTAATCATATTCCCTTCATTATTACTCACTTGCAAAGCCAACTTTACTTATTTAAATTCTTATCATTATGTAGTCTAATTACGATATGCAATCTATGTATTATTTATCATGCATTACTCTACATTTTTTTTCCTTTAAATGTTTTATCAATTAACGCATTTAATAAACGTATTTTCAACTAACTTTATAAATTACAAATTGTATAAGTTTATAATTTTTAGTCATATGAGTCTAGTTCATCACGCTATCTTCATTATCAAATTCGTGTGCGCATATGCACAGAAAAAGATAATCCATTAAAAAAATGTAAAGTATGTTTAAAAATGTTATTTATCAATGTATCATATTGAGAAACTTATATTATTTATCAGTGTAGTTTTATACAGGATTCTGAAAATATATACCTACGTAATGTATGATTATGCATTTGGATATCTGGGAAATTTCTATTAATTTTTAGATTTACAAAACTGATTTAAGTCAAATTTTCTTCCAAATGTGTCTGTAGGAGTACTTATGAGATGGAAACCATTGTTTTAGAAATATGAGTATGTTTTAATCATGTTTGTATTATCTTATTCTTACGATGTACCAATGTTTTTTAACCAAAAAAATCTTGTAAATTCATGCTTTGTGCCTTGTGTCACATTGGAGAAACGGGAGAATCATTGCGTTCTGTCAAGTTTGTCTGAAAATCGAAAACATGTCAATTTCTTACGATTAATTGTACATATTTTCGAAATTTTCTTTCTTGCATTCGATAAAGTAATAACTAAATTAAGGGCGTACATCATGTCGGTTCAAAATTGAGAATCTTTAACAAGTTGTTTTCATTCAAGAAATTGATTATGTCTGTAACCATTATCTCTCATCCCTACATGTAGGGGACTGCCAAATATTGACTAACCTGACCGCCCCGATGGTCTAGCTGTTAGCGTTGCTGACTACGGATTGAGTGGTCCTGAGTTAGAATTCCGGCGCTTCCAAGGACTTTTTCCAAGATGTGTGGGTCTGGAACGGTGCCCGCCCAGCATCGTGTTACAATTGGGGATTTGTTATGAATAAAATATAGTGGCGATCACAGTGAGAGCCTAGGTTCTCCTCTCCCAACCCTTCTGGTCAGCGTGGGAGTAGTAGACCAATCTCCTCCCTTCGCGGAGAGTCCTCATCCAGTAGTGGATCGAACATGGCTGTCATTTATTTATTGACTACCCTGGCTCTTTGGTAATCTTTAACATTACAAGAACTTCCATGACGAACTCACCCGACTAGAAAGAATTAACTTTCTTCAACGCACAGTTTACGTTTATGATACAGTTTTAATTAAGACCAGCAGTACACGAAAATTCACTAGTAAGAATTCTAACATGTATACCGTATTCAAGAACTTTAATGTGTCGTTTTGCAGGAACAATAAAAGTGCGTTTTAAATTCTGGAAGAAAATATGAAAATGTCAGTTGCAGTGACTGGAGAAAATGGTCTATTCTCTTTTCCATTTCTATAGAAATTCTATCTTTAATTATTTTCTTCTTACGTTCACTCTAAAGAAGAATCTCAAAGAATATAACTTTGAAGAAATCACTTTTCCGTCTTTCCTTTTAAACCTTTTATCACTGCCCTTCCAAATATTCTAGACCAGTTTTTTTCTATGAATACTAATGAATAAAAGTCTATCTTTAAAAATTCTGATAATTTCTTTCCAAAGATGGAAATGTTCCTTTTTTTTTAAAAAAAGAAAAATGAATAATAATTTCTTTTAGCTTTATCTTTCTTTTCTTTTTATACTTTTCTCCTACTAATGCATCTCACCACATCGTAGACTCATACAAAGAAAGAGATCTCTTTCTTTTCTCATTCAGACTCGTTAAATTCTAAAGAGTTCTCTTGTCAGTGTGGCAAGAAGTTACCGACTCCCCATTAATTATTTCGCACGATGTCTGTCTTGAAAATGGAATCAGTGTTGCAAACTGAGTACAACGAAAAATACATGGATTATATAAATACTTGTGTTCTTGGTTATAAACTTCTATTTTTAATAAAGATAAAAAATATATATCTAATCAAAATTCTTTCCTCTAACGATTTTGCACATATTTTAGTAACGTGTCTTTATTTTAAACATATTCCGTAATTTTGAGATCGTACTTTAGATTTAGTTTCGTCGATTTTTTAAAGACAGGGAGAAACACTGACAATCATGAATTCGTTTTTTTTTTTTTTTTTTTTTTTTTTTTTTGTTTGTTCATAGTATTGCGGAATCATGCTAAATTACATGAGAGTGTACGGTTCAATGTTATTTATTATTTAAAATATCATCAGGATATATTAAATTGCTCCCTTAATTCTTGAAGTGCCAAGCTATTTAACACCTGCGGATTACAAAACATACCCCAAGCTATTTTTAGCTGAATATGTGTTTTATTGTCCGTTGATTCCTGATAAAAGTTATTAAATCACTTTTACAGTTTTATTTCATGCGTTTATAGAGTTTGCTTCGTATTTTGAGGGGTTCTGGGTTCGACACCAGCGGCCGATCATCTTGACTGGCGTTTTTTTCGTTAGTCGCACAAGGAAAATATATTTACGTAGTGTGGTACTATCTTATATAGTACCATCTGGCCGATGGTATCTGCTCTGGGTTTTGTTTTATTGTAGTGCTCTATTATTTCAGAAATTCTTGTCGCGTTTGTCCTTTATTATGGAATCATGGTGCTGGGTTGATAGAAGAAAAAAAAACATTTATTTTGCTTTTAGTTTATACAATTCAGGTCATGGTGCAATATTAGTAGAACCAAACAGTGACGAGTTTTCAGTTCTTATGTTACTGAGATGTTTATTTTTAGTGACCCTGGTAAAATCAGTCTATGCTACGTTAGCTACTTTGCTAGATCAAAGTATGTGAAAAACTGTCTACTGTTATATCCACCTCCCTGCCCCATACATATGATGAACCAAATCAACGATCCATAAGTAATTCTTCTATTTCCTAATCAGTATGTGTCGTATAGTCGTGAACTTTCACTGCTGATAAATCATAAGCAATCTATACAGCTCCACGAAGCAGTAAAGCAAACTTCTATGGCCAAAAATACCGTACAAGAAGCGAATAAACACAAGTTCATGGAGTGCCAGGTGAGTTATATTTAGTACCCTTACAGAAAAAAAATTATCCTTAAAAACAAATATACGCCCTCGCGTGCATTTATTCTTTTACTGGTGTTTCGCACTGCTAGTTAAAGTCAGCTATAAAAATAACTTAGTCTTCAGTATATTACGAAATATTACAGATAAATAGGGCTCGGGGACAAAAAATACCCCGCTTGGTCCTTCGAGGGTTAACTCTCTTAAACTGATATCTACTCTCGTCATAGCAAATAATCCCTTCTCTATCGAATTGTATGATGTCTAAATGGTAGAAAAAGAAACCAAAACCTCTCGTAAATTTTGTGGGCAAGTCTGGATTGTTGAGTGGATGGAAACCGAAGGGAAACATGTATATACACAATCACTAACAGAAAGCAGATTGTGCCGGTTCGAACCCAACCTTCTTGTTTGACTTTTTCCAGTGCTGAGATGGTATCTTCAGACAAGGCCTAACTGATTTTTTTTGTCTTTCCTACCCGGCCAGAGCTAAACGATACCTAAAGGCTAGAAGTTCAGTTCAATTCACTGAATATGATACTTGTGTTTTGTATATTGTACATTTTGTGATGAATTGGCATCATATAAAACAAATTATTTCGTTTTTTATATTTCCAGATTCGTTTCTATCACCACAAACTTGATTACCACAGCAGTTACCTGGAACTCTACTTAGTCGAATTGATTCCAAGTTATCCAGGTGGTCGCAAGAAAACAAAATTCTGGCAAAAAATAGACAACACAGGTGATATATGGCAAAGGGTATCCATACCACTTCCACATAACATAACTCATGAGTAAGTACAATATTTTACCTTACATTCCCATATCTACCTTTCTCCAGTCCTGTTGATTTATACGGTTGAAGCTCGGTTGCAAAACAACAAAGTTCTGTTATGCTACCATCATCCATTATATCGCTTTTATTAATGTATTTTTATCTAATGTTCAATGTCTAGTTATTTATATTCCTTTATGTTTTAACATATTATATTGATTTAATGAACTACAATTAAATCGGTAGTTGGAAGAAGGAAATACGTCCAAAAGTCTGTTTTGTGGGAAATTAACAAAAACTGTGTAGCACTTTTCTTATGTATTGAAAGGAAACCATATTTTTACTGAATATTCAGAACGATCTTCTGATCCTTGTGTACTGCTCATACAGTCTCCAAGTATTGTATTTTTTTCTAGTAAATCTTGAAAGATGTTAATGGATTTATTTCCTTCTTCCAATTAATAGCAACATCGACCAGAAAAATGAAGAAAGAAAACAATAAAAACCTTCAAATGAATGTTATTTAGCAGAAATTTATTCATAATGAATTCTAAAGCTACAAGTATATAAGAAATAAATCCAGATTTGTTTCCTTCTCCCAACTTACCGAAATTTCGCAGCTATAGATGGACAAATATGCTATTTTTTCGTAGCAGTGATAGCAGTAGTTGCTATATGCAAATATCTGTTACCAATTGCCGTTAAAATAGCAGTTTAGATAAAAACGTATCTAAATGCGAGTTATTTATTTATTCTCAACTGCGAAAAAGCCGTGTAAAAGCACCATTTTAGACTCACTTATTTATCTCTAGCCTGTTA
>JAGDQP010033403.1:0-20690 GCA_022664845.1 Lepisma saccharinum | reverse complement strand
GTTTAGTTGGAGTTTATTTTACTATTTCTAACGTATAAGCAATAAGTTCTACTATTTCTAACGTAAACTGCCATAATTTTATCTAACGTTGTTAGTTATGTAAGAAGAAAGAACAGATTTTGAATAGTTCTTAATCAATTTAGTGAATTCGGATCGTTTAGATCATTACAGATTCCTAACAAGTATGTTGAAATTGGTGCTGGCAAGGATCAACAGGTTTCCTGGAGGTATCTTCCCAACTTATGTGGGGGAGGTGTATTTTCTCAGTGGAATACATAAAATTAGAACCTGCGTTAAGCTCGAAAGTGTTTAATATCTCTTGAGGGAAGTAAATGTCCCATCTCCTCCATGATTTCGCACCCTGTGTATGGATATAAAATACACATATATAAAATGTGTATAAAATATGCATAATTACGCCTAAAAGTATTCTAATTCTGCTTAAAATTCTGAATTTGATACACAAACTAATAGATCGTTAATTCGGATAAAAGTGGACCACAAACAAATACAAGCTATTATAGATACTACTAGTAGTGTTCTTTATTGGCCAAGGTCGATCTACCAAAAGGTTGCAAATTAATTCCTTTTGTTACACACATCAAAGGAATTGGCAAATAAAGTTATTAGATTAAGACAAATTGCATTGATAAAATTGAAGATAGGAAACAACATTTTCTCATTATTTTCGGATCATAGAACAGGGTAACTATACAAAGTTACAGACAAAAATAGACATGGCGAAAATGTGATTTCTTTTTACAAGAAACCTTGAAAACCATTATTACCACAAGAAGGAAAAGTAAAACAGGAAATTTCCAAGCAGTTATTATGTCAATCAAATAGCAAATAGCAGAAAACGAGGTCTTTTTTTTCTGTTAAGGTGCAGAAAGAAAATCAGCAGCCAGCATCCCTTTATGTAGCTATTCTACATACAGTGAAAGACAGGCTCAACCGAGAAACCTTAACTACGAAAATGCCTACAGATAATTCTACAATCCTGATAAAAAATAAAAAAAGTCAACTAAGAACACCCCAATGTCTTATACAGAAATTTATTTCGAGAATATTAACCTCAATATCGAAAAAGAAGTAGAAAAAGAAGATTATATATATATATATATATATATATATATATATATATATATATATATCGTACAAGAAAGGAAATTGAAGAACGTTTGAGAAACACTGAAAAATATTTCAACATATCACTTTTCGACATAAATACTAAGCTTCCTGAGGAACAGAAGACAAAAAGTGATAAACTACTCTACAAGTATATAGACTTATTCGCTTACACGCAAGACGACATAGGTTATTTCAGGGGTTATATTCACAAAATTAAAATTGATAAGGCTGCAATTTTCCATAAAAGGTCACCGCTTATACCCCAAAATGCGTGATCAAATTAATTCTCAGATAAATCAGCTCCTTAAAGCAAAAATAATAACTGAAACAAGTAACAGTTCCTACTCATTACCTCTTGGTTGGTAAGAAGCCCAATTCAAATGATTTGTATCTTGTTTTGAACCTTATTGACTGTAATAAATTTACCAAGTATTTGAGTATTCCATTCCAATGAGCTGAGGATGTACTGAATATATTGAAGGGAAAACGATTGATTTCAACAATCAGTATATCACAAAACTATATTTAATTTTCCTACACCCGAAAAGTCGAAAGCAATCATACTAGAAAGATTTATGAATTTAAAAGATGCGTTATGGGTAACAAGACCAGTAGTCAATCTTGCTCAATTGTAACTAGAATTTTGCTTGAAGGACTACCAGACAGTATTTGAAATTTCGCAGATGACCTAGTCATCGGTTCATAGAACGTGGGACAGCAGCAACTTGTAGACTTGGAACTATTATTCAAGGGGCTACGTAAACATGATTAGCGTGCAAGCCGAACACAACGCACTTGATTTATTCCGAGCTGGACGTCCTGGACTTCCGTGTCTCAGGAGTATTTCTCCTAGGATAGGAAATAAAATAAGAAGCTTTAAAAACAACTACAAAGCGTCAGCTAAAAAGTTTTCTTTGTTTATTATGTTTTCTTTGACACATATTCATAATGTTAACACTGAAATTGAACCTTTCCAGTTGTTTTAGCAAAAGTAACAAAATTTAAGTGGAACTAGTCACATGACAGACTATTTTAAAATTGCACCTTCATTGTACCATTTTGATGAGCACTTAGAAATACAAGTGTACACAGACGCCAGTACCTAACAGGTGGGAGGAATATTATCATGTTATAACACAGATACAAAGGAAGAAAAGGTAGTTTCATACTGTATACGTATATTTACGAAGACAGAAAGGAAGTCATCTACCTGGCGAAAAGAATTGACAGCTATGTTTTACGTAAATTTCGTTTTTATTTGCTAAAGATTTATTCCGTTCACAGCCGCAATGTGTTTGGTGTCGTTACATACACAACCCGACCGAATTGAAAATTCACACGTTACAAACTATTTCTTGCAGATTATGACTTTGAAATAAGGCACTGTACCGGAAAATTACAACCAGCAGATTTGATTAGCATTAGAGCAAAGGGAAGACGTAGAGAGGGAAAAAGAGAACGAAAATAAAATCGAAAAGGAAAGCATAACAGCAAACCAAGGAAACGTTTCTGGCGAAGTTGAATAAACAGAAGATCAAATAATCTTTAGCTCAAATTCATTAGAAGGTAATGTACTTTGTGCACAAGAATTTTCTAGTAAAGTAAAGCAAAGGATATACGGATATTACATCCTCATTGCAAGGGAATAAACCTTTAGACATCTCTACAATAAGAACATTGCAATTATACCATATAAAAGACGATGTACTATACCGAATACAGAAACACCCCAGCTTGGAGAGATTCATTTACTGTGCATTCCTAAGGCATTATCAAACGAGTAGTTGGACCATATCCACAGGCATCCCTCAGTCGCACACACTGGATTCACCAAGTCTTACCGAACTGCTATACACAAATATTACATACCGGAATTCAAACAGTTTCTATCATATAAACTGAAGAAGTGTGTGGAATGCTAGAGGCTTACAAACCTTCCATTCAAGAGACATTCCGAATTAATACACCACCCGGTTTTAAATATAGCTGAAGAATTTGTATATGACTCAATCGGTCCAATTCCAGCTGAGAAAAACACTAAAAATTATATCCATGTCGCAATCGAATCCGCAACTAGGTATATTGTAGCTAGATTCGTAGATATTATATCAGCTGAATCTAGTCAAATTCTAAGGAAAAGATTTAATACTACGTTTCGGAGCTTATAAACAAATCATTCCAGACAGACATCCAGTGCAAACTGCTAAATCAATGCAATATTTAGCAAAGAAATACGATTTTCAACTCAAATTTTGTCCAACCTAGAATCTTAACTAAGCCGGACTATAGAGGTTATCCATAAGACCATACAATAGTGCTTCAAGTTTTATGTGCAGAATGATCAAAATACATGGATAGAAATGCTACCTCACATTATTTTTGAAATTAACCCAAGTGTACAAACAAATAACAAGCAAAGTTCACACTTGCTATTGCATTGTTACAACCCAGGACATACGCAGACTGCCAGATGAGCATTACTCCAAATATACAAATACTAAGAGAAATGTTAATTGAAATACGATAAAAGTAAAACATTACTGAATCAAACAACACGAGAAACAGAAAAAATACTTTGCGAAACGCCATTACAGACGCAATATAAAACTGGTGATAAGGTATTAGTATATTTTCCCAATAGACGGAAACACATGGTAGAAGCATGGACTGGAAGATACGAAGGCCCTTCTGAAATATTAGAACAAATCAATCCAAATTTGTACCGTATAAAATTACCAACAAAGTTTCGTCAGAGAGAACAAGAAATTTCAACAGACAGACTTAAAAGATTCTTTGAAGCGAGCGATTAATAGTTCTACAAAGGTAACAGAACGGAGAACTAACGGGCACATAAAAAGTCTGGGTGTTAGTGAGATGCCCTATCTATCCACCCGATGGAATCTATCCCGTCTCTGGATAGTAACCGGAATTACGTACATCGGCACTGTAGAATAAGTTCCGAGGTAGAAAGAATACCATTGCACCATCATACCGAAAACCAGCAACAAATCTCGTTCCGCCTAAGTCAGATGCATTAACCACTTACCCGAGAACCCGATGGTACGACCTTCGACCGTTAGTCACTAAGATAGTACAAGGTTTCACTAGACCTTTCGCGTGTTATCACGAAACGCAAGAATTTCACAAGAGAACTAGCAGTTATTAATTATTTTACACCTTTCGCTATTTAAATAGTTACTTTAACTATAGTGACATATTACAAATACTTTTATCTTACAATATTAATTAATGAACAACACAAAACCATATTATCGTCAAATTTAGTAACCCAAAATATTTAATTCGATGGAAACGAATTATGTAATTAAAATGGCATGATAGTTTTGTAATCTATTGTCAACAAAAATATTAACTAATAATAGCAATGTGTAATGCACTCGAGTATGTATTTTCAAGTTTCAGTGTTCATTCATTTGTAAAGAAGAACGCGTTATAACTTTCGATATAAGTCACAAAGTTTAACTAAATCTTATACCGATATAATTAGTAGCCTATATTAACCAAGATGTTGAAACCATCTAAAGTAAATTATCAGAAAAGAATAATACGTTTGGGAGAAATGGAAGTAAACTGAAACTTTTCAATGCTTTTTTTAAGCGCATTGAAATTACTTAACTTTTAGTTTCTGGTTTTACTTACCTTGACAGTTTTTGTCGTCTCCCTTTAGAAAGTAACCTTCTGGACAGGAGCAGTGGAACGATCCCAATGTGTTGACGCACGTGTGAGAGCAGTTAGAATAACTTTCCTCACATTCGTTTATATCTATTGATGAGAAAACACTTTAGGTAAATTAGGTATTTATCAACAAACTACATAAAGTTGATCTTGATTGATATGTAATCTAAGGGGAACAAGGAAGATTACGTAAAATTCAGAATGAGAACATAATTTTAAACCAAGACGTAAGCTTGGAAATTGGATTATATAAAAATAGAGGACACATGTAATGATTCAAATACTAATATTTAGAACAAAAATGTCTTGTAAGTGATAAATTGCAAAGACTCTTTTATAAAAGAAAATATGCATCAAAGTTTTCTATCACTCCCTATAATGTACTTGGTTTTGTAGGTTTCCTTTAAAGAGTGTGGTAGTAAATGCTTGGCGTGAATTACAAGATGATTTTCTACCAGTGGGCTTCTGATTTGTCATTTTATGTCATTCTCTTCCTTTTTAAATAAAGCTGTGTTTAACCCACTACTATTAATACAAGATGATACTCAAACATTTGAATGAAAAGCCCATCTCGAAAGACAGTTTTATAACTGTAAACTTCACAATCCTTTCACTTACCGCCAATGAAATTGGAAAAATATTGATTCTCATGAAGAATTTTCTTAGATTGTGTCTTACGTTAGAAAGTTCACGGGATTTATAAAGAATTCTCGCTGTTCCTTCACAAGAAAATATTAGCTTTTGTAAAATGTACAATAGCTCTTGGTCACTACACAACATTTTCTAACAGAAATACACAAACCAACTAGATTGCGACGATAATGATTAAGTAACTACGGTCAGAGAGAATCTGATAACAACAAGTTTATACATTCGTCACTATTCGTAAAACAACTGCAGTAACGTAAAACCTCCATCGACACACCAAATCTCTGCTGCTTATTTTAATCTGGTGTCTAAGCTCTTTTAGCATTTGTAACACATTGTAGCAGGTTGTTCTCAAGCATCTGCAGCAACAAACGTTTATCTGTGTTGTAGGAACATACTAAGATAATGTAGACACTTCCGCTGTGAAGAAATATTTTTGTTGCAATTTGCACGTTAGAATGGAAATCGTGTGCGAATGTGAAGAAAATATTGCATGTCCCAGTAGATATATCCAATTTGTCAGAATTGTAGCAAGTATAGAAATACCACGCGATTGTAGTGTTACCATACTGGAAGCGGTCAATTAATTGATGTCGCTAAACTCAAATATGAAGTCTATACTTGCCTTGATTGACACGCTAACGTGAATTCTGAAAATGAAGAAAGCTAAGAAAAGGAAAATGACGTGTAACTTGCTGCGTCAGCAGATAAAAATGGGGTGGATAAATCGAGGTCTCTGTACCAACATCTCAAGCAAGTTTAACTATCTGCTTTCGTTTAGGTGCTTACAGACGAATGGACAGACAGACATCAGAAGGATAATGATGGATTAATATTTTGGGGGTTCCAGACAATTAAATACTTGGTCCTCTTACGAATCTATTTAGAAAAAATTCCTCCTGGAAGGCAAGGTGAAGGTTAAAGGCAGGTCATCAACAATGCAGGAGCAGGTAGTTCTTGCCTTCCCTCTTACAAACAAATCTATTGAATTACTTGTAAGTTAGGCTTTATCATTACGTCTATGTTAAATGCCTAAAGGTCATAAGTAACTTCAATTCAATTCAATGTTTGTTTTAGACAATCAATTTTGGAATCCCTTTAGAAATGTAACTTAACAAAAACTGTTTTTATTTTTTTGAACGTATAGTTTGAGTAAATCTGACCTAATAATTCTCTGAGTGTATTACAAATTTCCTACATTTTTTATACTAAGACACATTGTTCTTACTGACCGAAAATAAAATGACAGATTATACCTATATGCATTTTATAACCTTGCGACGCAGAATGTTTCATCGCAAAACTGGGTTTTCTTGGTGCATTTTGAAATTACATTTTAACATTTTCAGTGACCTGACATTCAAAATGAACTATACAAAATGCAGCAATTTTATCTACTTTTAATATTTTATGACTTAGCATAATTTGAAAATGTTTATTCTGTGATGTCTGACTCGCCACGTGCAAAACGAGTACAATAACGTTTTTTTAGTAATCATGTGAATGAACGAGGAGTGTTAGAGTTCGAAGAATGATAAAAATAATTTGAGAAGCCAAAAGAAATGTTTTGAACCAAAAGAATGTGGGAAATTGTTGGAAAACTTAAGAAAATTAGACTGTAAGGAATAAATTATTTTAAATGTAAATTTAGAATAGTGAGCTGAGAGAGCCAAATACCATTAAACAATTGGTAGAGTATAACTTATAGTAATAAGAAAGGTGAACCTAAAATAAAGGCAAGCGTACCAATATGAAAAGTGGTTGGTCTTCGAAAGGCAATCTTTAATAGATCAGTGAAATTTAGGAAATAATATTCTGTATAAAGTACTTATCGTAAGAGAAGTATACCTGGTATATGGTTTGTGTGGAGTAGGCGAGAAAAATATAGAAACCTTGAAATTCAGACTTCAGTAGAAATAAATATCATGTGGAGGGAAAACGTCAAGTGCTGAAGTGTCCCTGTGAGTTGTGATCTTTCTCGTAATCAAGCTAAGGCTTCTAAGTACTCGAATATAGAATACAAGTTATGCTAGAGTTTGGATTACAGGTAGAGTGCAGCTACACTGACCAACGAGCGATGTCATTTACTTCTAAGGTGGCTTTCTCCAGAAGTCCATCTCAGCGTCCGATTTGTAGAATTTCCAGAGAGGGGGACATTTTTTTTAGAACGTAGAATACAGTATTTTATATCCGTTCATTTCCCAGGCTTGAGTGATATTTAAAAAAATAGAGCAATGGAAGATCTTTGCAGAGAGAGAGAAACCCTAACTATGTCCCGCTACGAATAGAATACCACTCGATCTAACCTTTACGTGAGCTGGGTTGCAGGATTTTGTCTCATGCCCAGGCATAAACATTCTGAAGGGAAAATGCCAAATTTAGCAAACACGAGGGAGAAAGATGATTTAGAAAATATCTTCCAAGAACGCAATTGAGAAAAGTAATGTAAGAGTCATAAGCAAACGGCTATATTTCTAAAAAGTCTTAGTGTACGAAATACGTTTATTGAAAGCGAAACGGAAACTGCCCTGATTCTGACAATTTCCACAAAGATGTTCATGTATATAAACAAAGTTTTCAATCAGTTCTGAAAAAGTTTTAATGAAATTGTGCCGTCAACACAATGCGTAAATTCACCGGCAGCAGCGTGGATTTCTGACCACTGATTTCCCTCCGGCGACAACGAAGCTCTCAGACGGCTACGATAGACAGCTGGGGTTATAAATGTCGAATATAGACAGGCAAGTTAGAAGATGCGCTACTAATTCAGTAATTATTTTTTTTACAAATCCCTCACTAATACACTGTATATGCTACAACCATTGAAAGTACGAAATTTGACTAAGAAATGGAATTCATCAATGAAATGTGTTATAAGATCCATTATTTGATCAGAGCTATTGGGTCTTTACCACATTCATAGCACAGACAAAAATACTTCTGCATTACCTTGGCATCCTCCTTGGCCGTCGGGTTTTAGACCAGCTTCGCAAGTAACTTCCAATTCATCTGAGAAAGAAGCAACATCCTCCTCCTCTGCACATCTGTAGGAACCGATCGTGTTGATACAGCCAAGATCACAATGAACACCCATCTCTTCAATTTCACATTCATCTACGTCTGAGATCACAAAGAAAAGTATAAAGATTATTACTGTTGATATGATTTGTAACTATGTAGAATTTTAATTCTTCCGAGTGGTTGGAACTGAATCCAACGTAACGTTGATTACTTGCAAAGAAAATTAACGTAACTTAGTTTACTGTATAGTAATCACAAGATAATCATTATCCCAGATAGCACGTAAACTTACAGCAAGTTTACAGAAGGACTACATTGCAAGCCTGCAGCAAATTTTGCAATGTCTGAAAACGTGCTACAATCTTGAAGAAAAGTTGCTAGTTGACGTGTGACAAAGTTGCTACAAACCTTTCACGCCAAACTTGCTGTAAATCTTTCACGTCAAACTTGCTACAATCCTGTCTTGTTGAAACGTTGATGAGCCAGCATCAAACCTGTGTCGAAAAAATTCAACTGTGTGCAGTGGGGTTCGAACATAGTAGCTTCGGATTTGTTGTCCGTCACACTAACTACTAATCCATGGTTCATCTTCTGAAAGACATATTTTACTAGTTCTTTACGTTACGAGGACTGTTTATGAAGTAAAGGTGCTCATTTAGGCTTCAGTTCAACACTGAAATAGTTGATTTTATCTTGTGTTAGAGTTATGAATACGAAACCTACTTAATTGATTTTTTCACAAGCGAGCTTCCTCAGGAAACTCATAATCATAACTTTACTGCTCGGATCGATGTCATATTGCGCTTTTGGTCTTTGTATTGCATATATCTCATGAAAGAAAACAATAATTATCTAACCTGAATTCTTGAACATATTTTCGTGAAATTAAATACGTAAAATTTTGATAATTGGGGAATGGGAAGCAAATATTTGTCTGAACATAAAGTTATTTCAAAAAAGATATTTTTATGGAACCCAGGTTTTCCAGTTAGTAATTCAACATCCTACAATTTCGCCAAGCTAAGAGCTAGTTGCAAGCACTTTGTTACTGTAATTTATTCTTCACGCAGCTAAGCAGATTACTAACAGACGATATGTTTTCTTTCTTCAGTTTAATGCGACAGGGTTGTTACCGCCAATTCTGCAGCAAACTTGGTGCGGAAAGTTTATCATTGTGACAAAAAATCGAGACTAGTTCAAACTTGGTAAAAAAAGTTTTAACAAGACAGGTTTGTAGCAAGTTTGACGTGAAAGGTTTGTAGTACGTTAGGTGTGAAAGGTTCGTAGCAACTTTGCTGCAAGGTTGTAGCAAGTTTTCAGCCTTGCAATGTGAAACTTGCTGCAAACTTGAATACTTAAAATCTCAAACTAGTTACAGACTTGCTGTAAGTTCATTGTGCTATTTGGGATACTAAGCAAAACACTCAAATATTATGCAGAAACTCTCAATAAATCAATTCCAGGTTAAATCGTTATTATTGCGATAATTCCTATGTATTCTAACTATCTTCTCATTGGTATTACGTTGCAATCAGAAACATAAATGGGAACAAGCGACTCGATGCGTAAATACTTATTCATCTTTTTTATATCTGCAAGCTTTTCGAAAGCGTCCACAAAAGAAATGTTATCTTAAAGTAATGTACTACAATATCTTCAGTCTTTGTAATTTTATCATTTGAAGGGGAAAACATAGATTGATATAAAACAACAGGTTAGTTCACAGAGCTGTAATTACCTCTTTGACTGTCTTTGATACTACTGTTGTAAACATTAACCACAAATGCTTACTAATTTACTTTCTGTCCAATGCAAATAACAGTACTTCATTTAGAAAAGAGTAAGTACCGGTATTCAATACTGTTTTGTTCAAGGTTCTTCAGACCTTTGGTCTCGCCAACACTGGGGGAGTGGGTGTCCCAAGTATCCATCAGTCGGGAGTGCAAGTGATTTCGACGCCAAGTCATTGGACTTCGCCTCGATTTCCAGCTTGCTGACAAGGGTGATGAGGGTAGTACCCGGCAGCCTCGTTGGCTCCTCAGATCGAAGACGGAGAAGTGTGGGCATTTACGGCTAACATTCATCATGGCTCCACCACATCCTAACAAGTCGCCTTCGCGCACAGACAAGGAGAAGAAGAAGACCAAGAGACAGAATGAAGAGATAGTCAGTGAAGATAATAGAAAGAAGGCGCATATAGTTACCGAAACAACCAGTGACACAGCAGAAAAAAATCGAAGTAGAGGAACAGACAAGTATCGTACCGACTATCACACGATATCTTGTAATTAAGGTAAGGAATGAAACAGAGAATCCAGGTGGTTTGAAGGTTTCATCCCCTTTCATTATACAAAAGCAACTGCATTATGTCGCCGGCGAACTTAAACATGTTAAAAAGCTTCGCAACGGCACCTTGCTCGTGGAGACATCCAATAACAAACAGTCAACTAATCTCTTGAAAGTGAAGACCCTAGGACAATTCGAGGTTCAAGCTGAACCGCCTCGTCAACTAAATTATAGTCGGGGCGTAATATTTTGTTGGGACTTGCAGGATGTCCCTGAAGAAGAGATTAAGGATGAACTTGCCAGCCAAGGTGTAGTCAATGTTAGGCACATTAAAACTAGAAAGAGTGGAGAACTGCAACCCATGAGTTCGTTAATTTTGACGTTTGCCATGCCACAGCTCCCCAAAGACGTGAAGGCAGCTTTCTATTGCTTACCTGTCCGTCCGTATATACCGAGTCCGCTCCGCTGTTTTAAATGTCAGCACTATGGACACACCAGCACGTCGTGTAAGGTGACCTCTGCTGTATGTGCAATATGCGGTACCAGTAGCCATGGTGCTGATCCTTGCACATCACTGAAACCTCAGTGTGTTAACTGCAAGGGTGATCACACGGCCTGGTCGCGTGACTGTCCGGTTTTAAAGAAGAAAAACGCATTCGAGAGCTGATGGTGATTGAAAAAAATATCTGCTGGTGATGCAAAACGTCGCGTAAAAGAGTCTCAACGCACCCTTCCATTTGGTGCGTTTTCCACGGTAGCAGCACGACTACCAGTTAAAATTGTCTCAGTTGGCACCCAGACAGTTCATGTATCAACTCAGTCTGATAAATTACCAAGCAATCGCCAAGCTTCAGAGACTCATCAAGTTACGCCGATGCATGCTGAGAGACAAATGTCTCCTGTGCAGTCTTCTAGAACTCCACGGGCTGTCCCCTACTCATCGTGCCAGTAAAATTTCACGATCTAGTCGTATGTCACCACTAGCGACGAGCATCAAACGTCTAACTACTGTTCTTGCTACTCAACTAGAACATTAAAATCCACCTATCCTTAATGCGCTAAGTTCATCCCTCAAATCAGATATGATTGAGGACGATCTGATGAACTCGGAGTTTACTGTAGTCGAAAAGGGAGGAAAATTTAATAAACCTTAAAAGGTAATATTTATATTCATCCTTATCCCAATTGCTATGCTCCAATGGAATCTTAAAGGATTTCATTAACACTATGAAGAACTGCAAGTCTTGTTATCAGACCTTTCCCCCTTTTGTCATTTGCATTCAGGAAACAAAGTTTAAAACAACTGAATCTGTGCTCTTGAAGAACTATACACTATATCGCACAGATTTTCCAACTGATGGTCGTGCATGTGGCGGTGTTGCAATTGGTTTTGTTGATACGCTGTATTCAACACCTGTTCACATTGCTACGAACCTACAGGCGGTTGCTGTTCGCGTACAATCCTGAATATATATATCACAAGGGAACAAAACTTTACGCTCCTTGACCTTCAGAATCTCTTGCAGCAGTTACCCCAACCTATAATTTTAGTTGGAGATTTTAATTCATATAACGTTATTTGGGGTAGTGTTCGTACAGATGTCAGCGGGAGAATACTTGAATCTTTTATTGATGCTTCAAATTTTATTTTATTAAATACTGGTGCTAATACGCATTTTAGTTTGGCAAGTGGCAATACTCAGCGATAGATCTGTCTCTCTGCAGTGCAGTTGTTGCACCCATGCTGGCATGGCGTGTACATGACGATCTATGTGGTTGTGACCACTTCCCAGTAATTTTAGACTTTTTAAATCTCTATCGAGCACCACGAAAGTTACCGCATTGGCATCTGAAGCGTGCTTACTGAACTAAATATGCAACTCGTGTCCAACTAGTTGATCAAGGAGATTTGCCCCAGAATGATTCGGTTGAGTACTTCAACCGTGAAATTTTGCGAGCTGCCGGATGTTCCATCCCACAGTCTGGCCGAACGCCCCGTCGGCGTCCTGTTCCCTGGTGGAACGATGAGCTCGAACTAGCACGGCGACGGCGCAGTCGCGCTCTACGGGTGTTCAACCGATATCCTACAGCGGCAAATTTAAATGCAGTTCGACAGTCACAAGCTTATATTCGACTTCTCATGAAACAAACTCGGCGTACATCCATTCGTGAATATGTATCTTCCATTAATACACAAACGCCAATTCGAGACGTGTGGTAACGGGTCAGACGTTTGCAAGGCAACTGTCGCTCCGAGCCATTGACTGCTCTGAAGCACAACAATGTCTTGCATACTGACCCAGAAGCGATATCTAATCTTCTTGAAGCAGCCTTCGCAGCAATATCCAGCTCTCAGCACTATAGTGTTAATTTCGTAAACATTAAACTACAGTCAGAGATAATACCTCTACGGTTTCACTCTAATAATTTAGATCTATATAATGTCTCTTTCACTGAGTGGGAACTTGAAACTGCCTTGCGGGATGTTAGAAACACATCCCCTGGACTGGATGATGTACATTATGAAATGCTGCGACACCTTCCCTCCCAAGGAAAGGTCTTCTTGCTAAACTTGTATAATCAGATCTGGAGGACTGATAGCTTCCCTGCTGGTTGGCAAGAAGCTACTGTAATCCCGATTCTGAAACCTGACAAAGATAAACTAAACCCCACAAGTTACCGGCCCATTGCTCTCACTAGCTGCGTATGTAAGTTATTTGAGAGAATGATAAACCGACGCCTAACGTGGTACTTGGAGCATAACAACTTGCTTTCTAATGATCCGTGTGGGTTTCGCCAATATCGATGAACTGTCGACCATCTTGTCAGGTTAGAGTCTATGGTTCAGAACGCATTTCTCCGGAATGAACATGTTCTTGCTGTGTTCTTTGACTTAGAGAAGGCCTATGATACCACCTGGAGATATGGCATATTACGCCAGCTTAATGTCTGAG
The DNA here is from genome assembly GCA_022664845.1 of Lepisma saccharinum. NCBI lineage: Eukaryota > Metazoa > Arthropoda > Insecta > Zygentoma > Lepismatidae > Lepisma > Lepisma saccharinum. The sequence continues at coordinate 6,954 of JAGDQP010033403.1, read as the reverse complement.
GCATTAGGGGCCACATGGCCCATTTTATATCAAATTTTCTTAGCGATCGCTATTTTCGTGTGCGTGTTAGTGATCGTTTCTCAGAGCGTTATTTACAGGAGAATGGCGTACCTCAAGGGAGTGTGCTGAGCGTAACACTGTTCGCTATTGCAGTGAATAGTGTTATGGCTTGTATTCGCCCTCCTGTGCAAGGTCTTTTATATATTGACGACTTGACGATTGTCTGTAAATCTGCGAATATCAACCTCGCAGCCCGGCAGATCCAGCTGACGCTTAACCGTCTTGTCGACTGGTCACACCAGACTGACTTTCGTTTTTCACCTACAACGACAGTCGGTGTACACTTTTGTCGTAAACGAAAATATTTTGTGGATCCGGACCTCTTTCTTGGGGACAGACAACTCCAGTTCGTCGAGGAGGTACGATACCTTGGTCTATTATTTGACATGAAGTTAAATTGGCGTAGTCACCTTCGCCAAATTAAAATTTCCTGTACCAGAGCTCTGAATTTGTTACGTGTTTTAAGTCATCCCACTTGGGGTACTGATCGTACAACCTTGTTGCGTCTTTATCGCGCTCTAATTTTATCTAAGCTTAATTATGGTTGTCACGATTATTCCTCTGCACGATTTTCCGCCTTACATACGCTCGATAGTGTTCATCATGCTGGAATTTGACTCTCCACTGGCGCGTATCACACAAGCCCTGTAACCAGTCTTTGTGTCGATGCCGTCGAACCTCCGCTCGAGATACACCGGATGTACCATGTACTGAGTTATTTTTCCAAGATTTCATCTTTAGTTGGACATCCAGCGCATAATATCGTAATCAACCCAGTACAGTGGGGACTTTATGAACGCCGTGGTCACGCTACCCGACCACTTGGCATTCGAGCATCTGAGTTGTTGATGAATCTGGATGCAGATCGTCCAACTGTCTGCCGTGTCCGTTTTTGTCTCCGTCCTCCGTGGACACTTGTTTGCCCGCGGACTGATATCTCCTTGTCAACATTAAAGAAATCGGAGACATCTATGATCGAGTTCCAGCAGCGTTTTCGTGAGATAGAGTGTCAGTACCAAAATTTTATCTCTCTTTTTACCGATGGGTCCAAATCAGAAGAATCTGTTGGATGTGCGTTTATTATAAATCGGGAAGCCACTAATTTTGTCTTAATCCCAAAGCTACTATTTTTACCACTGAATTATATGCCCTTTTGAAGGCTTTGGATTTTATTCTGATTCGTGTTGTCAACCGCATCCTTGTTTGTACAGATTCGCTAAGTGTTGTTCAAAGTCTCGACAATCTGTATTCTAAGCATCCGCTCGTGCAAGAATCCTATGTAAGACACACGCCATCTGCTCTGCCGGTGGTGAGGTTGTCTTTTAGTGGATACCAAGTCATGTTGGTATCCATTGTAATGAATTGGCAGACGAAGCAGCTTGTGAGGCCTCTTTAGGAGCTAACATTGATATTCAGCATGTCCCATTTCAGGACATGTTGATATATTATAGACAGGTTACACGGAATGAATGGCAGCGACGATGGGATGACGTTGCTGTTAATAAATTTAAGGAAATTAAGGTAACTGTTGCTCAATGGAAATCATCTTGCCGAAATAGTAGGCGTGAAGAAGTACTTTTATGTCGCCTACGTATAGGACACAGTCGCCTTACACACGGATATCTGTTGCGACGATTGGCCCCACCTCATTGTAATAATTGTAATGTACTATTAAGTATTCGTCACGTCCTTTTGTATTGTCCAGGATATAATCATCTCAGACAACGTTATAACATCCTGAATGACATGGCGTCATAATTAGGGGATGAACCAGGTATGTTGCGGAGAATTTTTAGGCATGTTCGTGAGACAGATCTATCTCCCTCTCTTTGAAATGATTATGTCCCTTAGCTGTTAAGTTTTATGTATTACAATTGTTTTATTTTGTGAAGGCCCATTTACAGCCTTCACGGTTTTAACTTATGCTAAAGACTATACATCTTTAGTTTTTACCACTATTCTTTCTGTTTCTGAAGACAGTTTACATCTTCAAGTTTTATATGATTTTATTATTTTAGTTACCATCTATTTTTAGACGTGACAAAGATAAGGAAGGGGCTTCCCCGGATCGGGACGGGCGTAATCCATAGTGCTGTTACCACCCATAAAATTCATTTTATCTTATTATCTTGAAGATTAATGGAACAAAAAGCTTATTTTTAATTCACAACAAAAATAAAAATTTTAATTTAATGTGATATAGACATAAATTCTTTTTTTTTATTATTCTACAAACCAAACAACATGCAATACGTCGTTTTGTATCCATAATACTTATCGGTTGAAAGCAGCTATCCAAGCATTCTTGAAAAGTCCTGTACATTATTATCAGTACAAAAAAACTTCGGGAGAAAGAGAAGAGTGACGCAAGAATTCTACTCACAAAAGAATTGATATCCACACTTTGCGAGTGACTTTGCCTTAGTTACAATACGCGGAAATGGTCTCCTTGTAATAAATTTTATAAATTAAGAGACTTAGTATCCTCTCTTTCGCCATAGTGACACAAAGAAAGTCACTCGCAAAATGAATATCACTTCTTTTGTTAGTAGAATTCTTGCGTCACTCTTCCCTTTACCCCGAAGGGTTTTTTGTACTGATAACACTTATTTTGTAAGGCTGCCTATTAAATAAGTTCATAGTCTTCATACAAAAGGTCGATTTTGGACCATGGTAGGCTACGTATATCGGAAACGGTAACTCCTATTAAAAAAGTAAACATTAATTCTCGCAATGGCGGGCAAAAAGTCTCCCCTTGATGAGAGGTAAGAACCACTAGTTTGAACACGGTAGGTGGTTCTAGATTACAAAATTGTTACAGATTTAATTACCACGAATCTACAAAAAAGTATTTCGAAATGCCTTTTGTTTCTATTATTTGTGAGATTTTTTTTTTTTTTTAAGAATTCAGAGTAAGTCAAAGCTGTAACAGAATTTTTAATTTTTAGAGAAATGCTATTAACTGGCTAAGTGTTAATTTAAGAGTGGGTATCTTGATTTAATTTTGCATAAGAATGATAGTGGAATTGAAGTTTTCTTGCATGCAGCTTTTAACTCGGAGATGTACTGGTTAATTTTATTATTACGGGCGCATGTAATTCTTCTCGGGGAGATGAAGGTGGTATCTGGATTTTTTTGTATACTCCTGGGTTTATTTTTTATAATTTGTAGAATTTAAGAAACGATGGAATTTCATTTTAAGGAAGCATGTTGGGTACTGGGTTCTTACCTGGGCGCTTGATGGAAATGGTGTTATTTAATTTTATACAAGCACGTTGGGTACTGGGTTCTTACCTGGGCTCATGATGGAAATTTCCTACTCGGGAGAAGGAAAGGGAAAATTGGGATAAAATGCATGATTGCGGGATGAATGGTGGAATCTGGAAGTTTATGGATTTTTTATCGTTTCTTTACATGATGTGAAGATGGGTTGATACTATGGTAGCTGCATGAAATGGTGAGGGTGGTGTTGGAGGATATTTTAAGGTACTTGGGACATTTACTTGTCTATCAGGAGTAGACAGTACGTAGATAGAAGATTAAGTTTATTATTTATATGGTTTAATTTTTTGTACTTGACTTTGGGTGGAGCATGAAAAAGAATTTAGTTAAGGAAATACTGTAGATGGTGGATATTAGGCGGTAGCCCGTGAAAGGTACATTGTGACAAATAAAGTCAACTTGATTAATTTTATAAACTTGCTGGAGTAATAAAAGGAACCACGTAGGCCCAGAATTTTATTTACGCAGATTTGAGAAAATCGAGTTGAAATTTGAGTTGAGATTAGTTTTTAAAAGAAATCTAGTGAATATTGTTTTTTCTACGAAGTATTTGCCTTGCTGTAAAATAATTAGATCCCTCCAGCTCAAGTAAAATGAATTAGTATTTTTATATTTAAATGAAAAGTTGTTCCATAAGTTAAACTAACGACCAATGAGTTTATTGTTGTGATATGTTGAAACTTTGTTGGTCTGATTAGTTCAATAAGGCTGAATTTCGAATATTTTTGATCCCCTGGCAATCTTTTAAAAACCCTCGTGAAATAAGATATTTGATATCAATAGAAATTATCGTTTGATTGCACCGTTTACTAAATTCCTGTCGGCAAATAGTTGTCCCGCTACTAATGCTCTATTTCCCTTCTTATTGGCGATGAATTGAACGATGAAATGTTAAGGTTATTTTTTACCAAAAAATTAAATTCCGAAAGTTCAGAGATAATCAATTTTATGTTCATGCTTTATTATTGAGAATAATCCACGTTTGTCAAAGAACCATATCTAAAAATCTTTTAAATTTGTTTTGTAAATACAACTATATAGATATTAGTATGCTTATTTTTTATTTATATCAGTATAATAAAGATAGATCTAGATTAATTGTATGTCATTTGTTTATTTCCAAGTTGAACTGACATCTTTAGTTAATTATAAAATATTGAAGTGATCCGGATTTCCTTTTATATTACGGATTTTAATCTTCGTTCTTTTATGTAAAGATAATAATAATGGTCGTTAGAGATTATTTTTTTGTTAACAAAATCCTAGTAGCTCGTAGTATTAAATTTTTATTGTGCTTCGAAAAGGACATGGAACGACGACTGGCTATCCAGGTTTCAATCGCCGAATATTAGAGAGAAAAATATTCTTCTTTCTTAGAACCGCAATCAGTCTTATTAATTTTAAAAACGTAAACGATTAATAACAATTAATATTTTTTTAATTATCTTTACAACATAGAGTGCCACTAACAGTCTTTAGTCAGCGTCACTCAAAGAACTACCGTTCTTCATGATTCTATGCTTCGAGAGGAAGATGATGGTTGTAAGTAACCTTTACCATAAATGCACTTCCTTCTTGCACAAATTTTGTGTTAATAAGAGAAAAAGGTATTGAGATATTAGCCATGATTACAGATACTCCAAAGCGTATAAATGTAAATGCTGCATAAATTTTACATTTAAATGTTTCTGCCTTTTTGCAAGTATGCAAGATTGATTGCAATCTTATTGAATTATAAGCTGTGTTTCAACTTACAACATAAAATTATTATCTGATAGAAGTGAATGGAATATTTGTGCAATAGGCAGGTGTTTGTAAGCATTTGGATTTATGCCATATCACGCTGAAAACAAATTGTGTTAGTCATACACATTATAATTGCCAGAATATAGCCAATTTCCTTAAATTCAATTTACATGTGCTCCCTGTCAAAGTTCAAGATTTTGTGACATTTTATAAGAATGAAATTTAGCATACCACCAGTTACCAGTTACCATTGTGAAGTTTCGGCCTTGAGGCCATGCCTTCTATCGGTAGTGATACGTTGGCTTGCTGGTTGACGTATGTAGTTGGACTGTCGTTTCCCTGTTTTTATCATAGTAAATAAGTCAAAGGAGAGGGAGGGATGGCATAGATGGTCGAGCCAAAATTTTTACACAATTGCAGTTGTTATGCAATGCTCTAGTCCATGTCACACATCATCTTCAATAAAATACCATGAGTTGATTTCAGTGGAGTGTAGTGAAATTCAAGGATACCACTTTTATACAATAACATTTTATACAAATAGTCATTCTTCTCGTCGACCATACTAACAGAAGAAAGATTTCAAGGATGCTCTGCCACTAAACTCTGAACTTTTGTATTTTTGCCAAGGCAAGGAGGACATAATTTCTTTTACTGTTCGTAGGAATTTTATACCGAACACATATTTCTAACAATATATTCTATTAATATTATCTACCTCATGGCAATATCTATAAGATATTTCAGGGAGAAGCTGTTATATTACAATAATGTTCGTGGTATAAAATTCATATTCAATTGCTCCAGTAAAAATGCAAAACTTTATACTTTTATAAATATCTTTGAAACTTTGTCATCTTTCGGTATTAGCTGAGTCGTGGATTCTACTGTGGCATTCGAAGAAAAAAAGGTCGCTCAAATAAGATATTTTTAATTTTAGTATTCAATATATACAGATGCTTATCAGAATAATGGAAACACCTGAACGAAAGTGCAACTTACCAGATTAATATGGTGTCGGGCCACCTTTCGCCTTCAGAACAGCCTTGATGCGACGTGGGATGGAGGCATAGAGGTCGTGAATGGTAGCAAGTGGAATATTACACCATTCCTCGTGCAGGGCATCGGCCAGTTCTGTGAGAGAGGATGGAGGTGGAAATCGTCGCCGGAGTCGTGTTTCCAAGATGGACCACAGATGTTCAATTATGTTGAGATCTGGGGATTGGGCGGGCCAGGGGAGGTGTTGAACTTCATCCCGATGTTCCTCAAACCACGCTGCAACAACTCCAGCTGTGTGAATGGGTGCATTATCATCCTGGAATATGGCGTCATTGTCCGGGAACAACATCCGGACCATAGGATGCAAGTGGTCTCCTAAAATTGCGACATAATCGTTGGCAGTGATGCGTCCGCGAAGTGTGACCACAGGACCCAATGAAAACCATGATATTGCGGCCCACAGTATCACCGTGCCGCCGCCATGTTTCACAGTTGGGCGGAGACACTGCAGATCATACGCTTCTTTGGGCGTTCTCCACACACAAACACGGCCCGTGGTTTGGAATAGGGTGAATGGTGACTCATCCGACCATACCACACGTTTCCAGTCGTCAACGGTCCAAGTTGCATGGTCGCGGCACCATTTGCGGCGTGCTAAAGCGTTCTGGTCCCTGATGAGAGATTTGGCCCGTGCAACACGACCCCGTAAGTTCATGTCATGTAATTCGCGGCGGACTGTGATTGTCGACACAGGTTGGGGGAGGTGCTGATTGAGTTCCTCCGTCACTTGCGCCGCAGTGGCACGACGGTTCCGCGTGACAATGCGCTTTAATACCCGGCGTGCCCTGTCACTGATGCTTTTCTTCC
>JAGDQP010033402.1:0-19245 GCA_022664845.1 Lepisma saccharinum | reverse complement strand
CTGCTCCTACAAATTCAAGCCTAGAGAATTCAAACTTTCAGGGAAGAAAGTTAATAACCAATTCAAGAGTTCTATTCGTGCCGATTTTTTATTTTCTTTCTTGTTTATTGTTGAAAGTGTTTCATTGTTATATCCATAACAACAATGAAACGATTGTAACAATGAACAAGAAAGAAAATGAAAAATCGGCACGAATAGAACTCTTGAATTGGTTATTAACTTTCTTCCCTGAAAGTTTGAATTCTCTAGGCTTGAATTTGTAGGAGCAGTATTGAAATTTCGTGCAAGGATAAAAATACATTAGACATATACGAATAGTGCTGCCATCTCTTGTCGCACATCTTGGCTTTACATTGCCCTTCAATGTCAAATTTTAGAGAAACATATATAAGGATCTTTTATAACTTTTCCATTTGGATACTGATGTAGGCCGTCTGCTGTTGCTACATATCTATGTAGAGACATTACAAAATCCTAATTTACTCATTAATAACTATTCTGTACACAAAAGGATATGAACTATGATAATATGATGTAACGCAATTTTAAAAACACACATTGAACAACGATTATTTTGTTCCTAGCCTATATAATAATAATATTTTAAACAAAATCACCTTTCACTGCAGGAAGAACAGCATTTAAAAATAAAAATAGTATTATTTCTCTGTTCCCCCCCTTTAAACCCATTCCTTTCTCCTCATGCCGACACACTGAAAAGACAATAAAACGCATTTAACACTCACTTCCTACCTGACGCTGCTACTAGAGCGTAAATGATATACCATGATGCCCAATTAACAAAAGAAAAGTCCTTCCACGACAGACAAATAATAATTACAGGGGGGGTTGAAGGGGACGGCGAGAGAATGTATATGAGGTAACATTTTTGTGTGTTTATTATTGTTTGATTTATAAAACAATGAGACCCCGTAATTATGTTTCTTACTAAATGGTACATACAAATATATATGTTGCTTTCTATGACAAAATAAAAAAGCTTAATTCTAAAACAAAGTACTAAAGCGTTTTGAGGTTAGGCGGCTAGGTTTATCCGCATTGTCTCTGTCACTACACAAGTAATAAGAGCAGTGAAAAAAAAAAAAAGAGTTACATTTAGTGATTGCAATGATGATGATTACTACAAAAGCTACTTACAACAGTCACATTAAAAATGAAATAAAAATAATGCTAATAACTATGTTTAGATGTTCACAAACAATTACTTCTTGTTTTTATTCTTAAGGGGAAACATTATAATAACTTGTCTCAAACAAATGAAGACATATCTACAGTAGGTTTGTATGTTTTTAATACACGTTTACGTGTCTGTCTTCAGTGACCATTTAGAGTGAAGCCTTTTTCTCCATCACTAACAAGCTACTACTACAGCGCTCCTGGTGATAAATACGAAAATTATGCAAACTAAATGGCGGTGAAGATAAGCAATAGGAAGGGAGCATTTCGATATACACCTTAATTGGCAAGTGTGCTATTCCGAATTATGGCATACTTTCTTCTTTTCCTGATTTGTTACGGTAGGCCCTATAGGTTAGCTTGCATCATTTAAGTTTTTTTTCTAGTTCATATTAGACTGCTTTAGGTTAGGTGGGATAAAATTATTTCTCTATACTTACCGTGTACAGGATTAGAACAATGGAATATTAGGGGGCTTATAGCAGTCATTGTATTTGAATAATAACAACGTTAAATATTGGGGAATATTCGGGATTCTAAACTATTCTTCTGTTTCAAGAATTCTGAAGAGAAGCCAGTCTCTTTCAAGAATGTTTGGTCTCTAGTTTTTGTGAACATAGCTAAGCCTGTAGAAACTGAAGAAGAGACAGATAATGAAAATATCATAACATAGTTCTAAAACACAGGATTAGCTCCGTCTCTCAGAACATTATACTAGATATTAAGTGCACTTTTACCATGCTGATATGTAGGTTGCATGCCACAAGGCAAAGAGAGTTGGTGTATGTCGTAATAATAATAATCTATTTCCAGAGTTTTTTTTCTCATACTGTCTTCAGCAATTCCACATTACTAATCTACTGTGTTCAACTGTTTTTAAAACTCCTTCATGTCCAGGTTTCGAAACTTTCCAATTTTCTTTTTTTTTTTCTCACACCCTTTCGTAGAGTCCCGTTTCGGCACCATATTAACACAATACTATTTACAAATTATTTAATTATTATTCTCGTCAACTCTTTTTTCTTCACCATTGGTCATCTGTTTTAAAATATTAGTAAGTGCTCAAAGAAATTCCACGTAGCCTACTTAATATCTGACAGTAATATTTAAATATAGGTCACACGGGAAAGAGGAAGTGCGAATTTTAGTACATAAATTATTCAAGCCAGGAAACATGTGTTTAATTTATACATAGCTTTGTTTTATTTTTCTTGGTCCAGAAAAAGGAATGGGAGAGAGAGCTTTTACTGTAGATTATTATTATTACAAACTTGAAAATGAGTTTATTGTTGATTATGAGGTATTAATGTGTTTGCTAACTTCTTATTAACCAGTTCTCCGAGTTTTCAACGCTCAGGGAAAAATTTGCATACTTGTTTTTCTCTATTACCTTGAAGGAGTAGTGAAGAATTTTCTTTTTGCGATCTTCAAAGTATTTCCATTTGTTTTTTTGTTTTTTAATCTGTACCTGCTTCCTTTATTACCCTTACAAAGAGTATATTTAAAAGTAGATTCCGGATTTCATAAGAGTTGGTCATATATATTACATCGGTGCTGTTTGAAGGAAAACATCTGTATAGTTTGATTACAACGAATATTTATAATATGAGGGATCATGACCTTGACTGAATTAGTAATTCATACTTATTTTTAGAGATTTAGCTAAATTGTTTCAGATAATGGACAGTGCCGGATCTAGAAATTTTCCTATGGGGGGGCAAAGTTAAATTTTGTCGCTCTTTCCACCCACTTTTTGCGGCCCTTTCCATCATTTTTTTTTTAGCGAAATAACATGACCGGCCGACGCGATGGCCACAACATTGTGTCGCATCACATAGAGTACTTTCGTTAACATCTCTTGAGCCTGTCGCGGCATCGCTGTTACTAACTCCCGTAAGGAAATAGACCTGCCTATTTGACTTGAATCTCAGTTTTGAATTTTAAAGATGAAGGTAGGTTGTATGGAATAACATAAAAAATGTCTTAGCACACCGGTCTTGAAATTTTGAACACCTTTAGATCAGTTTCCATTTAATAGGCAATTTTACTTCCTTTTTTAGGAGCTTTTATTTTTAGCTGTTTTCCGCCCCCTAAACGTGCTGCCCGGGGCGTTTGCCCCCTTTTGCGCCCCCGTAGATCCGGCACTGATAATGGATCAGTTGTATAGTTCAGAAGGTCAAAATAATGGAAATACACTAATAAGCAAATTTTTAACATTAGGCACACACATTTTCATTAGATTGCAACGCGTTGACTGCAGCACGTAGTATTTCTTTCATAGTGTGGTCAGTGGATAGATGGTAGCATATTTCATTTCAAATCTGGTGGCTTTTTTTCTTCTTTCGTTATTGACTGTTGAAAGTCTCAACTGAGGATGGCAGCGAGACAAATCTTACATGAGGGCTGAACTTTACTCATATAATTAGAAGAGAACGTACCTCTGAACTTCTATCCCTACCTCTGTCAGGACTGTCCGTTTAGTGGGGTGGGGTGGGGTATAAAGTCAAAATAAGGGAATCTTTAGTAGAGTTTTCAGGGTTTCTATAGATTTTAAAGTTAGGGTGTGAGCCTGAAAATTCGGGGAGTTGATAGTTCATACCCCTTATTTGATGATGTCTGGCAGAATACCTGACCTTTATATTCCGTAGCCACACCCGCCAACGCTCAAAAGCCTGACGTGTTGCCAAATTTCGCTTATTTGTCTGGCCGGTACATGGCATGTGATTCATGCTACTCTACGGTACTCTGCTACAAGGTGGCTTGGTAAACAGTACATTAAGAGAAGGGAGAGAGGAAGGGAAATCACAAAATCATAACCTCCCCTCCGATCTACTAGTTTTTGCTCCTGTGTCGCACTAATCCGGGCGAACTCTTGAAACGCCGAGTATGGTTAATTGGATTTGAAAAAATATTCGTTTAAATTAAAGAAAAGAAAAATCCTCGAAGTTGACCTATAGTCTCAAAATTTGTCACCAGCACTGGTTATACTTACAAAAAGTTTGTCGTGAGAAATATTTTCAGTACAACACTAGAAATCGGAACAATATTCCCTCGTAATATTTCTTTCTTAAATAAAATAATTAAATGGACGTGTTACTGTTTCCCTCTTTCATTAATATTTCTCAATTTTTTGTCCTAAATTTCCCCATCAGAGCTCAAATATTTCCTATTCAGAGGGAAATTTCATGCTATCAGAAATCAATTAGAACACTGAACACATACTACTTACCACTTCTTTACTTGCGAAGTGATAAAAATAAAATAAAAAGAACACGAAGAAAATCTTAATGATGGGAGTCCATCAGAACTCGAAATTTTCCTTTTCTTTCTTTCCTTTTTTCTTAGGTATATATGAATGTTAAATGGTAGAGAAAGGCATGGTGAGTAACCAGACAGAAAAGGTAAGGGGTGAGAAAATATGTTAAATGCCAAAAGTGTGCACCCGTCAACATAAATAACCAGCTTCTACTTTTCTCTTAGTGAATAACTGAAAAAGAAATGCATGATAGAAAAAAAAAACATAATAAAAAATATCAAAAGAGGGAGATGGTTAAGAAAAGCATTTGGAAAGACAGAGGTCAGTCACGAACCACATATTTTTCCATCTCGGAAGGCTGGATATGGTGGCGCTACAAGATGGACATTGTCCCTCCTATTCCTTCATCACTTCTAGACACAAAATTTTTATACAGTGTTGCTAACTATAGATAAAAATACAGGCTTTTTATTCATCATTTGATCAGTTAATTCCGAAGCTGGTTTACACAATGCACAGTGCAAATTCTAGTTACAAATCCAATTTTAATAATTCTTCAAGGAGCCTAAATCTGAAACAGTGGGGGGCAATTGGTGTTATTTATTTCCCTAACAGAAAACAAAAGAAAGCAGTTCTTTCTGTTAGCAGTATATTTTAAAATCGGTTCATAATCACCAACATTCATAGATAAACAAATCGTAATCCATGACGATTCATTACCAATATTATTCGTTATACTATTCGGTACGGTTCAATACTATTCAATCCAGATATAACGTAATTCCATTTCTCTCTACACTGTAAATACCGTACCTCTGAATTGGGAGTGCAGATTTCCAATTTTGGACTCCCAATTTTTTAGAGGCAGTGGCGAACCCAGGGTTGGGTTTAGAGTGGCGGTTGTTTGCCTTCCAGTTCTTTCAAGGGAACAGATTAATAGAAACAAAAACGGGGGTGAAATATGAATCCCTGTTCTCGTCAGTGATTCTAAAAAAAATTGGGTGTACACTGCCTATTTTTCGGGGTCAGTGACGGACCCAGAGATTCATATTTTACCTTCATTTTTATTTCTAAATTACTTATTTTGCATTAGAACATCAAAGGCTACCAATAGAACAAAAAATATCTGTTCCTACATGAAGAACAAGTTGTTGTTATTATGTTGGACCTCATTTTCATTTTTATCGCCATCCAGTGAGTTATATTTGGGGTCATGTTTGTCGTCCTTCGAATCAATATCATAGTTTTGTGACCCGGTGTTCCTTTTACCAGGACTTCAATGTTTGTGTCCCCTAAAACCCTCCGTCTCCGATATTTTTGCAGATGGTATTTTTTATAAAACATTTTAATTTATGTTAAGTGAGAAGAAAATCAGAACATCAGAGAGCGAGGAATTTGCTACTTGTTGACCCTCAGCAAAAGGACCTAGCGAGCATTACAAAGGAGAAAACAGAAATTCAATAACCAGAAATAAACCATTTCGAAAGGAAGACAAAACACTCATACATACGAATACACACCTAATAATTGTTCCTTTCGAAAAGTTCAATGAATATTGGTGTCAAAGCGTGACTAGAAGATTGTACGCTATATTATTAGCGTATATTGATGTACTTTGTAAATTTAAGGCGAGTATACGCTGGTTCTTAAAAATTCATGTGAGTATACGCCGCATATCAGCGCGTACCCTCCATTGTATCCAATTTTGGATTAGGCTATTTGGGGTCCCTGGGCTATTGACTCCCGCTCGGTGCTATATACTCCGTTAGGACCCCTGTTACTTATTCCCTGTGGTGGTAAGGTAACTGATTTACCTTTGGTGGCGTCCTGGGCTGCATCCCCGTTACCCCTCCTCTAATCTGTCTATAGCTTCACTAGTAAGCTATTAAAAATTTCCTGGAATTCTTCACATTTCGTTTTCTTTTGTGGTGATTTTAATATAGTTTGCTACATTGAATAAAAATATGAGACAATTGCACTACGAAAAGAAAGACTTAACATTGGCAACTCTGATTTACTCTTGCTAGATATTTTGTAACAAAAAGGATAACTAGAAAGAAGTACCAGCCACACGTAGCCCGTTCCTCATGATGCCGACTGAACGCATCAAATATTTACAATTTCCGACCACGTTTCTTCCAAGCGAGGCGCGCGTTGACGCAAAGCGTTCAACAAAAGAGTTGGTTAAGTAACAAGTAGTTATTTTCCAGACCTCTAAGTGATTGATTATGAGAGTACAAGGTGTAATTAAACAAAGCAAGTTTGTGGCTTCAGTTTGTTTTGTGAAATTGGCTTTTCAATTCGTAGTGATGTATCTTTCTCTTTCGACCGCAGTCAGCACCGACCGGAACTAGTCTTTTTACAGATGTGAGCAAATAAATATACGGCTTTTGAACATGTGGAAGATTCCTTTCAGTTGACTTCGAAAGTACTTTTCATGTTTGTTCTCTTTTTTTATAGTTTTTTTCTTCTTCAGACTAGTAAATAATGCATATTTATTCAACCTGCTTGAAATAAAGATTTGCGAGTGACCGGGACATCGATCAACCAGCTAGTGTTTTGCTCTATCAAAAGTATACTAAACAAATCTTTTATCCTTAGAACTATACTTGAATATGGTCTACAACCAAACCTGATGTCTTCCAGTCTAAATATAATTGGACTAACTTGTCGCTAATTTATATGGCATCGAAATTTCTGTAATTGTTCATAATCGTGTTTTGTATTATAGCTTAATTCTCGGTGTGGTGTATGTGCCTTTGTCTGAAGTTTTGTAAAAATAATAATAATAATAATAAAAAAAAGATTCTTGAACAGAAAAACTGTTATAATATAGCATAACTGCTTGCAATTACAATTTAAAAAAACAAACTATTTTGTGCCATCTTTTTGAAATAGATGAACCCAAAGATAAGTCTCCTTAGAGAGCACAAAGTATTCATTGGGTTGCAGCTTCCATGGTGTTAATAGATCTGGAATCACTTGATAGATAATAAATCATCAAACACCATATTTACTTAATTATTTCATTTTCTACCGAAATACTCTTTAATTCTTATTTTTTTTGACTCAAGTATTTATTGGTGTACTCGGTGGCAAACTCTTGCTACCTTGCACTGAGCGGCCGTGGCTCAGTGATAGAGCGTTAGTTTAACATTCGGGAGGTCCTGGGATCGATCCCAGCGACAGAGCATCCTGACTGAGGGTTTTTTTCTCAGTAACAGCTGGCAAATGCTAGGATGGTACCTACAAAATAAACCCTGGCCGTCTACCTATTCCGGCCTGAGTCATAGATGCATAAAGGCCGTAAAAAGAAATTAAATTCTTACTGTCTTGTAATCAAGAGGTTTGATACCCGATAGTGACATAAGTGCTTCGGACCTGAATTTAAACTGTAAATGCTGTTTTTAGGCCGTCATTTGCATGTAATGGAAGATAATGGCAAACCACCATCGGTTCACCTTGTCGACGGACTTTCGGATCATAGACCTGTCGAGGAAAACATTAATTAATCATAGGTTACACAGATTTTTATTAATTCTTTGTTTTCTACACATATACCTATTAATTTTTCGTATTTCCTACATACTTATTATTTATTGATTTTCTACACAAATACTTATTACTTCTTCATTTTCCACAAAAATTCCCATAAGTTTTTCTTTGTTTACACAAATACTCGTTATTTCTTCACTTTCTACATGAATAGTTAGTTATTACGTACTTCATTTTCCACAAAAATTTCCACACTCTTTTCTTTCTTTACACAAATTCTTAATAATTCTACATTTTCCACTTAATACTACATTGCCTACACAAAGATTTATTAATTCTCTTTATTTTTACACAAATCGGAAGCTTGTTTTAGTGCAGGCTTCTTCTGGTATTATAAGTATCCACTTGTCTGGTAGCTTCCTTTCGTTTCAAATTCATTGTTGTTGTCTTCAGTTGACATTGACAATAGTATTTGTCAACTGAAAATAATTATAAACTGAATGTTCCAAGGATGTTTTAATAGAGGATTTGCTTGTTGCTATCTCATGCGCAGAGAAAGAATGAAGTCAAAAAACAACTGAGCATCGACCAATGCGACGTACTTGATTGGTTAGCGAACAACTAGAGAGCTTGTTGCCATCTTTGTTAGATAACAATGTTTTTGATTGGAGTAAATGGGCTAACTGGGCGGGACTAAGTTGTGACGTTTGGCTTCATGTTCTTTGCAAAATCGCATATTCTCTATTAAAACATCCTTGAAATGTTCTAATTAGAATATTCTAAATTAAATTAATATTCTTAGAAACAAGTGTAAGTGGTCACTAGTTTCATTTAATCTTATCATCTTGAAGGAGTTAATTTCTTTTCAGGTAATCATCACATAGGAAAAAAAGAAAACAAAGAGAATTCACTAACTTGTCTTCTCCTTTTTCGTGATGTTATACGTTAATGCGTTTTGCAAAATAACTTCAAAAATACGTGCTGGAGTATTAAACAGTCTGTATTGCGGTGAGTGAATTTGTATTTTTTGTTGTTGTAAAAAAAATAAACACGAACAAAAAATGTTTGTGTCAATGACCCGTCTAGAAACACTGGTTATTAACGTTCCATTTTGTAAAATTCGTGGGGTTGTTGTGGGTGAAAGAGGGAAGAAAAATTTCCATCATTATCTGGAAGAAAGATCTTTCGCTTTCATCTTGTACTTCTCATTTGAGTTGATTGACAGCTTCTCTCTTCCATGGCAAATGGTCCATCTTACATCAGATCCTGACTGTGTCTTTCATCACGGGCGGAACATGAAATAAAATCCCGCTCGCTTTTTTTTTCCTCCCCCTAGTGATTGACTTCGTGTGTTTCCCAAACCAAAAATCATGACATTAAGAGAAAAAGAATGAAAATTTAAAGAAAGAGAGAAAGAAATAGGAGATATTTTTCTTAATCATCACATTTTTTTTTTTTTTTTTTTTTCAGTAGCTTAAAAAGATTGTCTTTTGTATATTCTCTTGTTATCTAGGGAGACACTTTCAGACTGGCTTTGGAAACCTTTTTTCTTATTATATAAATTATTTTTAGAGAAAAAATGGAAATAACAGAGAGAAATGTACTTTTATTTATCCTTTTTTTAAAATTTACACTAGTCAGTAACAAGAATTCTACGTTTTTCGCATTGAGTGATAAAAATAAATACCTTTGAAACTATCGCGACCTCTTTTCTTGGTATTCTCGATAACTACAGCAAGTGATGCGATAACTGATATATTTTATTCTTTTTTCTTTATATTATTTGATACTTCTTGTTACCTGAGTTGGAATTGGTACTTTTATCAATCTACAGTGTTTGTTCGTAACCGGTTTCTCACCAGTATGCGATAAAATGTAAAATAGGGTTTCTAAAAAAACGACAAAAAAGCAAAATTGGGTGTCACTAAAAGAAAAAACAAACTAAACACGGAAATTGATGATACCTGTAAAGACGAATAAAGTGACAAAACACAAAATTCTGTAAACGCAAGTGCGAAAAAAATCTTCAAATTTTTCAATTTGTGAAAAACGCGGGATTCTAGCTAGAATATTTTCTCGCATCTTAGTGAAGAACAATTAATAATCATTAAATCTTAATTAGTTAATATTTAATTATTGTAATCACTTTCCATTAAATTGTCATAATTAATTTGTGTTTTACTCTTGAGGTACATTTCTTCGATCTAGGTACGTGTATTTTGATTTCGTTCTAATCTAATAGTTTTATAGAAAGATTTAATATGTTTAAAGAATTCCTATTGCTATTTCTTATATTTAGAGGGAGACAACAATTAGTTATCTCAATTCACGTAGATATAATTAGCTTACTTAAATTACAATTAATTGAACATATAATTAGACCAATTAATCTTGTTTAAATTATTATAACAAATTGTTGTGTTTCGTTCTATGTACAAGAAATCAAGAAATAGTAACATATTTTTTCTAGTTTTCAGTTTTTCCATAAATCTATTAGTTTTTGAGTAAATCGAAAGAGAAAAACAACAAAAAAGGGATGTTGAATACTCTCTACAGGACCCCCCCCCCCAAATGTATACAGTGGGGCGGATTCAAGTGGGGCTCCTTGACGTCCAAGTACATATTGGATAAAATGGCCTTCAATCCTACTTTACAGTGGATAAAGTGACAGAACTATGGTTTACCCCCCCCCCCCTTCCTCCCTTGATCATATCCTGGATCCGCGTCTGTATATATATCACAGCCATATTCGATCCACTACTGGATGAGGTCTTTCCCCGGAGGGAGGAGTTTCGTCTACTGCTCCCACGCTGACTGCAGACAGTTTGGGAGAGGAGCTCTCACTGTGATCGCCCCTATCTTTTATCCATAGCATCTCCCCAAATGGACCGTTCCATATCCAAACGGTTTGGAAAAATCCTTGGTAGCGCAGGGAATCGAACCCGGGATCCCCAATCAGTAGTTAGCGACGCTAACCACTAGACCTTCGATGCGGTCTCTCTCTCTCTCTCTCTCTGTATAAATAATTTGTAAAGATTCTAACTTGTTTTTTGATGCCCAGCTATGGGTGGACCCGTCGGTAAAGAGCAAAAGGAGATAAGTACCGAACGAATAAGGTCAATGCCTCATAATATTCACCCACTTCACTCGATCTGGTTGGTATACATAATGCTTATATTAAAAAAAAAAAAAAGAATCAAGAGTGATGCATAACATACACTGTTATGTATATTAAAATACGGAAGATTTCCTTGTCGTTTTTAAGAGAGGATGCTAACCTTAATTACCCTTCATTGCGCTTGCTGGTTCCGCCAAATGAGCGGCGCAGTTCTATGTATTTAGTCTCTCTTTTATCTTCTTCCTCCGTGAAGTGCTTGTACTGTACTGCGTCAGATGGTTAGGTACATGATGTCAGCAGTTCTTGGCAGAAAGCAGCAACAGGTGCGATTAGAGACAGCAGGCACATCCGTTCCAACAAAACCAGTATTGTGCGCAACTTTATAATCCGTCAGTGTTATGTTTGTGCGTTGTACAACATATGAATCCATTGTTTCTATATGGTATTTATCTTTGTAACTATGTTGTTTTCAACTTGTTTCTTTTGTATAAACTTATTTTTTTCTTCTTTCTAACGTGTTACTAATGACAAAAACGGATGTTTATCCAGGCGTGTACAATACTAGACTTCCGACTATGTTTTCTTTGGGCAATTACACAGAAAAAAAAAGTATACTTTTAATATTAGTGCAAATGTGGCATTGAAACGTTGGGTGTAGCTTCTATTTCTCTATTTTCCACATAATTACAGCACGCTTTGTGTAGTTTTCTTTTTTTCCTTTTTAAGAAGTAAAAAACTATGGATGATTAGGGTGTGTTAACTTCCCAAAAATGTTGAAGTCAACCGTTTCAGAGCTTCTCGTGTTCAGATTACAAAGTTGGTATTCTAATCACTCATTTTGTGCTGAAATTTGTACTGAGGATGGTTGATCAGTGCCTACCGGTCCGGATGCAGCAGATGTGAGTTTTCGAGCTTATGCATTTAAAAGTGACAACTGAGTCCGTGGATACGAATCCATAGACTCATATATGTGAGACTCAAATCTACAGATTTAGAAGTGAGAACCGAATCCACGATGAGAAGTCTCATCAATTGAGACTTTCTCTTTGCTGCCACTTCCCTCTCAGTTCTATCCTGACGAATGTTAGAATGGAATCTGGAATACGGACACCGACCTTGTCCTTGCCCATTCCATTCACCGGAAGTTTTGTTTATTGTGGATATCATCAAGCATTAAAAATAATTGAAAACTAAACATATCATAGACATAGCTAAAGTAGTCGTATTCCTGTGATGGGGATGTTTCTCTGAAGAAGGCCCTCTAAGGACAGGATTTGGAATCCAAAGTGGGCTCCGAACCATTTTAATCCGTCCCGGGTATCGAACCACTCACCCACCGTACGAACTACTTATTCCAGGATCATTGCTTTCTCCACATTTGAAGTAGTAATTGTGCGAAAGGTATGTGGGGGTGGGGGTGAGAGACAGCAAATATTCGCATCTAAGACAGTCATGTGTGAGGGATAACATCCCTTTGTCGTCATCCTTCTGAGGGCAGTAATGGAGGTTGTAGCTGCCGAAACCTTAGCATTCGCCTGGTGAAACTGAAGGAAATCTTTACAAGAACGTCCGGAACAGGTCTCGAACCCGCGTAGTTCCCCATTACCGATCTGAAGTCCACGACGTTAACCACTGAACCACGGGGCTGGGTCAGAGAGAGCGAGAGAGAGAGAGATTAGCCAAATATAATATTGTAAAGGTAAGATACCAAGTTTATTATAAAATTGCTGATACATTTTTCTCGCTGACGAATGAGTGGAAAAAAACGAAGAGAAAAAAAAAGCTTGCACGATTTGTAAAGCGAGTGTTGAAGTGGTTTTCAAAGTTCACTTAAGGAGACTTCAGGTGACACGCTTCAAGAGCCTCAACGTTTAAATATTTTTATAGTCAATATGGAGGTGCTCCAGTTACGATTGTTTTTATAACATATTTTTTTATCTTGAATATTCTTTCTGTCTGCACAGTTTTTTTTTTCCACCATCCTTACAATTGTATTAGAGAAGGAAATTACTTCTCTTCTGTTTTTTCTCCTCGAAGTTCTTCTTAAGCGTCATCAACTCGGGAATTAAAAATCCAAAACGTGTTGATTATGCAAGTCGGATGAGAGTGGGTTCAATCCTCGATACATTTGGACTGCATAGGGAAAATATGGTAACAACCTAGCCAGATTTTTAAACTACTTTGATCTTTGAGCGTAGAAAATAAAAATAACTATTAGTATGAAGTTAAATCGCGTGGAGTAAACTTACAGTGCCTCATTTCTACACAGCGAGTTTCCAAAGTTTGTAGCATGTAGTTTTTACACCTAGATGTAACATACTGCATCTTTTAAGTTTGTTTGAGAGGGGCAGCAGGTGGGTGAAATAACATTTGCACAGTCTCTTTTGTCCTAAGCTGGACCCAAATATTGGCCCTCTCTGAAAGCAAGTCATTCTCATAGAATGAAGTCGAATTAATCTATTTCATCTTGAGGAAAAGGAAAATGTCCTCAAGATGAAGACGCATCATCTATCTCTTTAGTGGGTCAGGTCCTTGACAAGATGGTGGTGCACAAACGGACAACGATCTTGTTCGAATGTTTTGTAGTTGTCGCTGTTGTCCCGTATAGTAGTGAACTGTGAGTGAAATGTCTAATGTGCAGTGACTGGGCACACTGTGATTATTCTGGTGCTAAAACAGATGAATATGCGTGCAACTCAGCAACCATTACTAATGCAACCTTTGACATTTCCAATCATTGTTTCTCTCTTTCGTTTATACGTGTATGTCACTCGATTTGATCTCAACTTCGTCTATGCCCGTGAGTTTTGGCTCAAATATGCTTTGTATTAGCAAAAAAATGTGAGTCTCTTACTTGTCTCAAAGGTTTGATTATACTTTTCTTCAAATAATAATTTTATATTCTGTTTTTTTTTTTGTTTGTTTATTTGTTTGTTAATTTCCCTTTTTTTTTTCTTGCCAAATCGCCTACTTGTAGGCCTAAGGGGATTTGACTTTTGACTCCTTTTCCAAATCCATTACTTTAGACAGTTTTAATAAATAATAGAATACAGTTCACTAATAATAATAAGTGGGTTGATTTTGATTTTGGAAGTTTCAGTCCTACTCATTACAGAATACTTTGAGGCATTTACGTCAATTTTAACATGCGTATAGACATATTTGTTGATGCAAAGGGTTAGTACATGTAGGAACGGACTGGTAAACAAAGGGCCCATCCGGGGAACCAAAGAAAGAGCCTACCCACTGATAACCAAAGGGCTCTTGTGGTAGTGGACTTCTTGACGTGGGCCCCAAAGACACATTTCAAGTATCTTCAATATCCTTGAATAATTTGCCAAAGATCCTTAGAGTACTGATCAGGTCTCAAAACAAAGTACAAAGTAAATATAGTACGGTACCTTAAAATTACATGAATGAATGTAATAAAGCACTTACCATTAAACCTTACATGGTCCCCTTTTGCGATTTTTGTGAGGGCCCTACAGTAGGCCTGCTGATACTATAACTTCAGCACTGCCGTTGTTCATAACAAATCTTGTGTGTCAAACTCGCTAATTTTGGAAGACCCGAAAGATCCTCATGCTACCAGTAGTAGCGAAAACGTGTTAAGTGGTCTTCTTTATTGGGTAACATTAGGCTTTCAAAACAAAAGGGCCAGCGAGGGCCGACCCGGGAATTCTCGGGTTCGCGAACGGGCCAGTCCTTCCCTGAGTACATGTAGATGATGGTAACAAAATCGCGAAAGGAATATTTGCTGCCTGTGTGTTTGTATGTGTGTGTGTGGGGGGGATCAGTTTTCAAGTTGAGAACCCCTGCTATACAACTTATACTTTGTTCGTTTTCATTTATATTCCAAGTTATCGACGAATAATTAAAGAAAAAAAAAAAATATGTCAAAATCGAAATTAGATGTATTGGCATTGAGTTTTAATTTATTTTTCTTTCAAAACGTATTTTAATAAAACAAAAATTCTAGTTTCCATTTTATATTTTGCCTGCCAATCCTGTTTCTCTCTTTTCATTTTGTAAGCAGGTATGGTATGTACGTTTTTATCCAGAACTTGCGAACTGTTACGTTCCACAAACATGTCTGGGCTGTGTACTTTTGCACCACCCACCCACTAGTAATTCACACATGTATTCGTAGTCATTCGCGCAGTGGTTAGCACTATACACAGGCGCACCTTTGTTTGCCTTTAAGAACCCCCCGAATGTAAACAGTTATAGAGCTCTTACAGCAAAAAAGTGTCGTTGCTAAGCACATTTTCTTGAAAGAGAGAGAGAGAAAAAAAAGTGTTTAAATCAGCAAACAACTTGGGAGGAAAAATGAAGAAATAACATTTATGAACTCTTTGCTGAGCTTTCTAGAAAAAAAAACCCTCTTAAAATGGCACTTTTTTTTCCTTTTCACAAAAGTTTAAATAGAGCACGTAAGTTCATTAAAGTGTGTACAAAGCAACGTCTGTGTAGGAGCAGCTGCTCGCACAGTTATGTTATGTTTGTCCTAAAAATAACTTTTGAATGATTGCGCCGATTTCGATTAATCTTTTTCCATTTTCTGGTGGTGTTCCCAAACTATTTTGCTAGTCCTCCACCCCACAATTTTTTTAAAATATCAATTTATCTATCTGTCTTGTAACCTGACCCAAAGCAAATTGAGATAAACTTTCTTCAGATTTGGGTCCAGAAATTTTTTGATGTTACCCCGGCCATTCCTAATCTGTTATGGTTACAATATTCCCTTGATGGTATTTTTGCACAATAGGTACTCAAAACTTTTATTCTTTGATATTAGATTTTTATCGATTCTTCGATATGAATAATGCTCGATTGATAAGATTCTTCAATATGGAAGACGTTAGATCATTAACAATCCTTCGTTATAAATAATTCGATTTTTGAGTGATTTTTCGACATGTATTTTTCGAATTATTTTTTGACATGTGATGTTCAATATATCGATATATTCATCGCTCTTTGTTTTTTTTTTTCTCAATCGCCTATATTTATTCTAGAAAAATCGATGGGAAACAAGAAGGACGACAAAGGTGGTATTTCACCTCCACATATAAAACCCATCTGTCCAATAAGCATTCTCTTTAGGGCATTCTTCCAACACAACATGTGTCCATACTACTCATTAAATTTGTAAATTTGTTACTAAGCACAAAACCGGAGCAAACCTTTCACTAAAAGGTTTTGTCTTAATTTATCAGGTTACCTACCATTCACGGCCTACCCCCTCTCTCTATTCTCAAAAATAAAAAAAATAGTAATTACATTTTACGATAAACAGGTTGGGTTCGCCAGTCGTGTCCAGCCCTTTGAGGATTAAAAAAAAAGTTAAAGACAAGGTAACTTCAAGTGTGAAAGTAACACCGTGTTTCTAACGTAACAAGTTGCTTCGAGTATTCATCACCCATAATGGTATGTCCTGTGTCCTTTCTTCTTTTTCTTCGTTTTTTTGTACTGTACGTAATTTTGGACCACTGTCCCTGTAACTTTACCCCCCCTCCCTTCCCCTTTCAGTTCATGTCTGCTGGGTTACCTTTTAGGTATTCTTCAAAATTAATCGTCTCCAGTAATAAGACCAGCTTTTACAAATGGTCTGTAAAGTTTGTTATCTTGAGTTGTGGTGCCATTAAGAGAAGAGACGTTACTACTTTCATTAAGGTGCCTGAAATATTTTTTTTTTATTTCCTTCGGGTTAGGCTTAATTTTAGTTTTTTTTTTATTTCTACGATTACAATTCTCAATCTTCAGAACTTCTAAATTTTTTTAGTGGGTGGGTGGGGTATATGTAAGTGTTTCTTGCGTAATGTAATAGGTCAGGTACTGTCCATTCTTCAGTAGAAGTTTTGTTGTTGCACCACATTTGCTGCTGTTTATAAAAGTTTTATAAAGATGGCCTCCGTCTTTGCTAAATGCTTATGCATAATTATAATTACTCTGTTTACATTCTTCTTCAAGTGCTTATCACATAGCGATGTTGATCATATTTGCATACTCCTGTCCATTATCTTTATCAAGTAGTGTTTTTGGTGCCTATCGCGTAGAAATGTTGATAATACACAGTAAATAAATAGCTGTGTTGATTCATCGCCGGCTACGATCTTTCAGTGTCCCAGAGCGACTACCAGTTTTTGCGTTAAATCAACACAACAAACGGCATTGACTTCGGCGATTCATGTTGATTCAGCACTGCCATCGTGCTAATACTACCCTCTCCATCGTGCTGAATTACCGAAATCAACACCATTTGTTGTGTTGATGTAATACAAAAAGTGGTGGTCACCTTGGGACAACAAAAAGTGTTTGAATTAACATACTTTTATTAATTTGGTCTCTGTAACGGGACTTCTAATTAGATTTTCACTTTCTGTTGTCTCTTTGACTTGAAATTTTGTACGTTTAATATGTGAGCCTTTTGACAGTATAGAAATAACCTATTAGAAAATTTCGAATTTTGAAATAAGAGATGGCAACCCACCTGACGTCGTTGTTTTGTGGGGTTACATACTATTCCAGGAAAATCTCCCTCAAACCTTCAGATAAACAGCTTCATAATTAAGGGGCTAGGTGAAAAAGGGCACATGTCAGATTTCAATGAAAATTTACTTGTTAATTTAGACAGACAGTTTTTGCGATCTAGCGTCTCCCCCCGTAATGATTGTGCCTGTGACATGTTCCCTTTGTTTATTACAGTGAATAACACAGAGACAGTCAGTGTGTGTATGATGTATCCATAGAAACGGCTCTTCCCGCCTTGTTAGTCTTTCGAAATTAGGAGCATAGCTATTAGTAAAACATTTAATTTCTAATTAAACACATTTTACACACTGAAAAAAAAAGGTAAGAATGTACCTCTTATATATTTTAAAGGCTTATTTTGAACATCTTAAGTAAGTAGCTTCTAATCAGTTCTTGTATAATTTTGGACACGTATCAATAAAAGATGTTGGGAAAAATAAAAAAAAATTGGCAAGAGCTAGAATAACACAGGAAATTCGTTACTTCTTATGCTATAAAATATTTAAGATGTTGAGTTTTAAAGAAATGAAATTCGCACACTCAGATTCATAGAAAATGTCCAATGGAAAACAATGATTCTTTCCGAAATTTGCACAATTTAGCAACACCGAACTAATGTACGTCACAGGTACAACATATGGAATGTTATTTTTCAATCTAAATCGAATATCTGTCCAATATTGTCATTATTGCGCCACATATTGACGAAAATCTTTATTTTCAGACTACATCTATAGATGCCACGATGTTATTCCCGACCTGACTCCGTCTAACCGCGCTGATGCAAAATTTAGTCGTACACACCACCACAATATCAGTTGATTTCTTCTTTTTATAATCAGTAGCAATACAGGATCTTAAAAGAATTATTTTGCTATGATTATGCAATTAAAACAACTGATAAGACACTACAGATACAAGCTTTCATTTACGTGATGTAGCAACAGCGCTATTGCATCACGTTACCAGCAGCCAATGTCAGAGGAGTTGCCGTCTGCTATTGTGGCATACTGATACATCGCGGCGACCTTAAGCACTACTTGTTTCCTGTGAATGCCTAGAGTATGTTTCTTGTCAAAAAAATAATTATCTGAAGTAATACGTAAAATTCTTGCGTGTGCGTGTATGTCTTCCTTAAAGGCTGGCCTTCCCAAAATATATATTGGAGCATATATTGGAGAATGCAAAATATATATTGGAGAATGCAAAAGCAAAAGGAAGCATTTATTGCGTGATATTTCGATTAAATTGACATTTATTTTTATCTTGTTACAATTACAACAACAATGGATATTTTATTGATTTCACTTTAATCTAAGCAGTTAAAAATGTGAATGATAGGTGTTTATGTGAAGATTAACACATTTTACAGATTTATTCGCGCGTTATTACGTAGTAAAATGACAGTAAACAGGGTAATGGCATACATAATGTTTAAAAGGACGCTGATATAGACCTTGTACACATCTATAAAGTTAAGTCTTCTTTCAGGTATGCGGTTTTTATTTTGTACGTGAATTCCGTTCAAATTTAATGAAACAGTTTTGTTTTTTTTAACTTGTAGATAGCTGCTGAAACAAACAAATTACATGAGAGTGTGATTTTTAAAATATTAGAATTCTACAAGGAAATATACTTTGGGAAA
>JAGDQP010033401.1:0-17091 GCA_022664845.1 Lepisma saccharinum | reverse complement strand
AACAAGATAAGCCTGACATTTAGTAATGCTTATATTACAATTTTCATGTAAGAGAGCTGTCACGTCATAAAACAAGGCGTAAGCTGCAAAGAAGAGATGCGCAATTGTTGCATTTACTGAAAGGTACTTTATAAAGAAATTATTTTTATTGTTGAAAATTCTTTTCCACCTCTTTCGCCTTTGCATGATCGCACTTATTTGGATTTTACCCTAACAAAACTTACACGGTTTCAAAAAGTATAGCAGCTACCTGACGATAACAAAAACAAATCATAACCCGTATTTACATACTGTCTAAAACATATTTGTACTACAATCACTATCTGATACAACAACGTAACTTCACAACTGCTTTTAAAAGGAACAAGATGGAAAGTTCACCTACGCAAACGAAACATGTATCTGAAAAGCTCATAATGTATAAAAGAATGTTTATATGTACGAAAAATAACATGAAATGTAACAAAACTTTTTATTATGCAAAAATAAAAATTGTCATTATAAAAATCTTGACATTCGGAAAAAAACTACACATAAATAAAATTTTTCGTGACATTCTCAAAAACAAAAGTCGATATAAGAAATACGAAAGAATATTTTTCATACTTTCGAAAAAATAACGTATAAAGGGAACTGCAATTGCAAAAACAAAACATTTAAAAAATGTTTTACAAGTCAGAAAACAAAACTGGAAGTTACAAACTACAACATAGCTAAAAAATAAAACTGTTGCAACAACAATAATTTGCTTTACTAACAAAGATCTGTATTCAACAACGACAGTTTTTCGTGTTAAGGAAGTTACTTACATCTTGAACGAAGGACAAGCCGACCAAGTAAAATACATTTTTGCAACATTGTAAGACAACACTGACTTCCCTTACACCACTACATCAGAGTAGAACGAGAGCGTTACAAAATGTGTGTCATTGTTGAACACAAATCTTTGTTAGTGAAGTAGATTTTTGTTGTAACTGCTCCATTTTTATTTCGTTTGTCGCTCGAGATATATTAGAATGTCAGAAAATGGCTCCTCGTATTATTAGTAGAGGATATAAAATTGTGCACTTAAAGATAAATAATGTTATCTTTCGAGATACGTTGCTGTTCATGAGAGTCAGATTAGCTGACTTACCTAAAACACTCGGTCTGGCCGAATCGCTCAAGAAAGGCAAATTCCCACATTTGTTTCATATATTTCAAAACCAAAATTATGTAGGGTTCTATCCGAAACATGAGTTTTACGACACTGACTAAAAAAACACAAAAGGGAAGCAACAATTGCAGCATGGCTTCAAGAATGTGTCAAAAGTAAAAAGACATTTTATTTTCAGCACGAACTACTAGAATATTGTAAAAACGACGTACGTCACGTTATTTTATTATTAATTCAATTTTTCGGTCTCATTGAAGAAAAAACAAACTCACTTCAACATCTTCTTCATACCTCTACGATTACCGCTTCGGCAATAAGTTGCTTTCGATCATGTCATTTAAAAGAAACTGTAATTCGAAAAATTCCACCTTTAGGTTTCCAGCACGGAATCCATCAAAGCGAAAGCCCAAACAGTGGTTAAAATATGTGGAGCATACACGTAACAGTAAACTGCAAACTTGTGAAACACGAAAGCAAGTCCGATTCAAGAATTTAAAGCTGGATAGGTATAATAAAAGTACGTCTACAGCTTACGAATTCTACGGTTGTTACTGGCGTGGACATTGTTGTATGACGCAAAATAGAGATCAGGTTTTGGGTGCGGAAGAGCATAGTTTAAACAGACGCTATGATGCAACCATAGCGAGGGAGATGTTTTTAGAACATACGTGTAATGAAAATGCTTTTTTCAATTTGGGAATGCGACTGGGATAAGGAAATGAAAACCTCGCGTGAAATCCAAACCTTTATTCACGATCACCGTTCTAATCTTCGAGAACCATTAGGTCCACGTGACACCTATAAGGAGGAAACCTCTTCCTTCAGGTTCAGTGAAGATTTATAAACGTTTGAACATATGCCTGATCCAAATAAAGACCATGGACTTGTATTTTATAAAGTTTTGCCATTCCACTCTTACCCTATAATGTACATAACAAACTCGTATTGTTTTCTTGCCGAAACTGTATGGACAAATTACATAGGGGGAATTGTAATCACTTTGACGAGGAAGGTACAATGAAAGTGGTCGTGCCAACCGAACTATGTCTCAATCGAAAAAGGGGATATGATTCTGGATAGTATGAAATCCGAGAAATGTCGTAACCTATAGGGATATATAAAAAGGAAACACACTGTTCCCGTTCAGAAATGGAGCACTTGCAGCCTTCATTTCTTCTTGGGCTAAATTAAAATTATACGAGGCAATGGGTGTGATCGGTATTCAGCGACTCTTGTACTTTGACACATTTAGTACTATATATATTAAACGTCTTCATTGTTGTCACTCGGGGATTTTCTGGGAGAATTAACGTTAGAGACACCTAAAGCTCAAGAAATGCAGACCTTCTTATGTGCTGCACCTAAAAATTATGGATACGAACTTAATTAAAGAAATGGCTAAATTTAAAATCGAACACGTATATGAAATTCGTGGTATTCGTCTTACTAAACAAGCTCTTAAGAAAATAACATTTGATCAATATTATGATTTGATGAGAGAGAAGCATGAGACAAATTAATCTTTAGTCCAAATCGTATACTTCGTATTGTATCTATACCGTGCCAACGTGAAAGACAATAAGCGTCGTCGATTATATCCTTCCAATAGTGAAGATTACGCCTCGTTACCAAACGATTTTCGAAGTGAATAAAAATAAACGAGTAAACTTGAAATCTGTTCTGAATTATTTATACAAACTTTTAAAAGTAAGTTGTATAATACTGTGTGACAATGACAAGTATCCTGTAAGCTAGATGGCCACATTGTGTACAATATTGTTTCATTTCAGTAGAAAACTAAATCAAAATATTCTTTCTTTGAGTTGACGTTCTATTATCTTATATGTCTGCAATCAACAAAACAAAACTTTATTAACAGTGCATGTGTATGTCACGCATTTTATTCACGTGTCAAGTTTGGTTTCTCAAATGGTTTTTTGCTCTCTTAGTAGTTACTCATTAAATGACGTGTATCCTGCAATCTAGACTACACTAGTTTGGATGAGTTGGCTTGTTCAACACTGTTTTCCTAACATTAGAACAATGTACATAAAAACTTTAGTGTAACACAATTTTCAATCTATTAGAAACAAAACTATTTTTATGACTTGTTCATTTACAAACTTCAGTAATTTGTTTCAGTTGTCTTCACCATTTTTGCTCATGTAAACTGTTTTCTTTCAGAGTTGGTTCGTTGTATCATCAATAAAATTAGTTTGTATTTCTTCTTGCTTTTTTATTTACACCAAAACAATAACAACAAAATTTTACTATTGTGTTAACTACCAATGAGAACTGGTATCCCAAAAGTTAGACGACAACATTAGATCATTATACAAAAATATTTTATACGAAATGACTTGTATGTTTCACTGCTTAATTTATCACGTGACTGCAATCACAATATTTTATTACTTCACTTATTATGCAATGTTGTGTCACTATACCAGACAAAATTATTTTGTAATACTTCAGTTTTTCTTTACAACAAAACATTAACAAATAAGTTCCGCAATTATGTCACCTTGTAATGAGAAATCTATACTAAAAGTTAAATGACAATATTTTGTACATTAGTTCCATGTACCAGGAGTTGCCGTTTATTTTCCTTGTTTATAATTACAATATTTAGAATGCCGTCACTTTTACTATCAGTTGTCACAATTATTTACTCAGAAAAAGCAACATTGATTAATTGTTTGTACCCGTTATGTGTAATAACAATATTTACTTTACCAGTTCGAATGTTCCCCTTAGCTTTCCAAAGTGGTATCGTTCATGTCTATATGACAATTAGGGGCGATGTTATAGAAAAGGATATATGGTAGTCCATCAAAACAAAATATACAGCTTGACTATAGAACGTAAGATTTTCCGATTATTTTTTCCGTTGCTATTGCACCTACGATCTTCATTTTTATATGATTATTCCTAATATTTGGAGTATATATATGATAATTTTTCCTTACACACGAGAAATAACAGTGTTGCCAGCCAGCTTCCCACAAAGTTCAAAATATTTATATTTTCAATTTTTTACTTTCTTCTTCTTCTTCTTTTACAGGATGAGAACATGGGACAGAATTAAACTCGTCCGAATGTGCGCTTCATCAGCTTTCCAACGAGGTATAGTTCATCTCCCTGTAACAATTAAGGGGGTACTAGGGCAACCAACGTGAAGGTCTACGATGTTCTTGAAATTCCTATCTGGCGTACAAAGGTTAATGATATTGCATATGTATTGCACTTAGAAATGCAACATATTGTGCATATAGGTGAAACACTTGTCGTAACATATAGGGATATAGAAAAAATACACCATTCGCATTCAGAAATGTAGCACTTGCAGCATTCATTTCCTCTTGGGCTCGAGTTAAATTATACGAGACAATGGACGTGGTCGGTATTCAGCGACTCCTGTACTGTGACAAATAGTATTATATATATTAAAGGTCGTGATGAATCTCGATTTTTACCACCCGAGTATTTTCTGGGAGAATTAACGTTAGAAACACCTAAAGGTCAAGAAATGCAAGTCTTCTTATCTGTTGGACCAACAAATTTTGCATACGAACTAAAAGAAGTGGCTACTGGTAAAATCGAACACATATACGAAATTCTTGGTATTACTCTTACTCAACGAGTCCATAAGAAAATAACATTTGATCACTATTATATTTTGGTGACTGAAAAGTACGACAGCAATTTAATCTTTAGTCCAAATCATATACTTCGTAAATCAAAGTCCCGTATAGTGTCTAAACCGTAAAGCAAAAATCATGCCAGCGTAAAAGACTATAAGCGTCGTCAATTAAATCCTTCCTATTGTTAAGATTACGCTACGTTACCATATGGTTTTCGAAGTAAATAAAAATAAACATGTAAATATGAAATATGTTCTGAGTTTTATATACAAACTTTCAACAGACAGTTGTATAATACTCTGTTACAATGACAATTATCCTGTAAGCTAAATAAGCACATTATGTACAGTATTTCATTACAGGAGAAAACTGTTAATTAAAACTATTATTTCTTTGAGTTGATGTTTAATATTATATATGTATGCAATCAACAAAACAAAACTTGATTAACAATGTTCTTTGCACGTCACGAATTGTATTCACGTAAAGTTTCATTTCTCAAAAGGTTTAATGCTTTCTTAGTAGTGATTCAAATAATGGCGTTTACCATGCAACTATAGTAATTTGTATGAGTTGGCTTGTTTAACACTGTTTTCCTAACATTAGAAAACAATGTATATAAAAATGATTTTAGTGTAACACAGTTTTCATTCTAGTTAGAAACAAAAAATTGCCCAGGATTTGTTCAATACTTTGTTTAAGTTGTCTTCACTGTTTTTGCAGAAGTAAAATTTTTCTTGCACCGTTAATTCATTGCGTGATCAATGAAATTAGTGTGTACTCCTTAATTGTATTTCTTTGCACCAAAACATTAACAACAAAGTTTTACAATTATGTTAACTTCCAATGAGATTGTATCAAAAAAGTTAGGCGACAACATTTGATCGTTAAACAAATTTTATTATACATTTGCATTGATATTTTGCATATCATTATACATATTTTATACGAGTTGACGTTTATGTATCGCTTTTTTATGTATCAGCTGATTACAATCACGATATTTTATATTACTTCACTTTTTTCTTGTAATGTTGTGTAATTATATCAGACAAAATTATTTTGTACTATTTCATTGTTTTTCTTTACACCAAATCATTAACAATCAAGTTCCACAATTATTTTACCTTACAATGAGAATTCTATCCTAAAAGTTAGATGACAATATTTTGTATATTAGTTCATTATACCAGCAGTTGCCATTTATTTCGTTTGTCTATAATTGCAATATTTGGTGTGACATCACTTTTTGTATCAGTTGTCACTCTATGTACTCACAAAAAGCAATATTGATCAATTGTTTGTATCCGTTATTTATAATAACAATATTTTCTTGTACGAGTTGGAATGTTCTACTCTGTATATATGTTGATAATGCGCAACAAACTGATGTTAAGTAAAACTGTTGTTTTTTATTTCCATTCCTCATACACAACATCCAAATGAACCGTGTAAAAATCTTTTGTCAAAAGAATGTTATACAGTTTGTCTGCACTTGTAATCATTTCTTTAAATCTTTTGAAAAAGTTCTGGAGTGTATGTTGATTATCCGGATGCGTCCCTATAAATTTCTCGTAGATTTCATACATATAAGCCCATCTGACAAATTTTCCACTACGGCTTTTTCCAGGGATTTCACTGACTCGTGAACGCAGTTGTAAGTTTCAGAGTCAATGGGCAGAATGTAAAAGCAAGCGAGGCACATCAGCTGATAATTCGCTTTCCAGTGTTTTACACTTTCCAATATACAAGCAGCACTAACTTCGACATTTGAACAATTAGAGAGAGCTATCATTAGAGCAACTACGTTGGACAACAAATGTTGCAAGTCTTTATGTACTTTATTGACCAATCACAATAAAGAATACAACTTGCCACTATCAGTCTTCAGGTTGTGTATATACGATTGTCTGGTAAAAATCAGATAGGATGAAACGTTAAAACTAAATATCAATGAGTGGAATACCGCAAAAGTTGAATCAATGACTTATTTATTCGCTTGATTTAACTTTGAAGTACTTGACGTCATTACTTGTCTTTCTGTTCGTTCAAGTACAATAACACATGAACCTTAACAAATAATATATTTATTAAATTAATCCCAGTTACGAATACTTTATATAATTGGGAGCAATTGACCTCATTTCTGATTAACACAAACTAATTGGCTTGTTATATTACAAGCAAGGATCCTGGTTGTTGTGATTCTGTGCAAGACGTTCACAGTCGTGTATTATTCTACATAGTAAATCCTAAGCGAAAGATGCATAACGAGTATAATGTAAATTGTATTGTTATTACTCTAACTGGCATCAACGTTTGGAAACCTGTATTTCATTTCTCAGTATGTCGTCTGCTGTACAAATAATATTCAGTGCCAATACCATACCTAACTAGAAGATATAACTCTCTTCTCGAGTAGTAATAACAATTCAAATCTTCCATATTAATATTTCTTCTCAATGTAACTACTGTTTTCAAATCCAGTTTCTTTTTGCAACGTCGTGTGTTCTAAGAAAAATATCCTAATGGAGCAGTATTTTAAATTTGTATTCTTCCTCTACAGCATTACGCGTCTTGTTGCTCACACAATATCAAACAGGCTGCTTACTAGTTCCTGAGGTACAAAATGAAAAGATAATCTCAAATCACTAGGACCTGTCGCTAATGGGCAACGATAACATTCGACTGGATTCCATTTTTCAAGACATATACTGTTTCATTAACAGAAATCGTGTATCTCAAGTGTATTTTTATTTGTATTGTGTGATTGAAATATCTGGTTTCCATTTAGAGTTAGCTGAAAAGTTGACGGAGGGTGAGGTTACAACTGTTTCGGATTCTCTTCTGTAACTATAGTACTGTATCCATACCATGTCGTTAGCAATCATTTCCGTTTGACACATCGATACTCAGATCTCAGGCTACTTTACAATCTAGGAATACATTATACACAAACGACAACTTAATTTGTTACTTTCAACCTAATTCTAACGTTCCATCCTCTCTATCCTTATTCATTTCTGTTGTATACATATCACGGAGCAGTGGGTTAAAATATGTCAGAAGCACCTGCCTCTCATCAATATATTGTTATCCTTATGCACAAACTTCATCCCATATCTACGTCGAGTGCTCCTTTCTCCATTTTGGTATACAATGTCTAGTACTATACAGGTTGCGTATCGATACGACGAGGTGTAAGCTATATGTAAAGGATTTCTCTCTTTCCGATAGTCTCGTCCAAAACATACATAGCACATTTGTTAGCATTTAATTTCGTATTCATACATATGATTCATCTAAGAAAACAGACATTTAATTTTCCGTTGACTATAAATTTGCTGGGTTCCTTGCCATTCTATTACCTGGCTCCTTACCTGCCATTTTCATAGCTTTTCTTTACTTTTCTTATAAGTGTATCCAGTCGTTCCCCTGTTTAACAGTACATTCTGTACATTTTCTTGTGTTACTGGGGCTAAAGACTGGAAAATCTTTTTAGTCTGTCTAGGTCGTGTAACTAGGTCCACATTATGCCACTGATGTAACTGAGCTACGGTTGTTTGGTAATTTTAAAACAAAATTTAAAAAAGTCATACTCACATTGCTTTAAGCTCCTTCGACAGTACAGTCGCCTGATCAACTCTAATTATTCAAACGGAACTCTATATTTTCAACAAAAGAAAAAATAATGTTACCTCACACATGTGTTTCGTCTGTATGTATCATTCTCTCGGATCAAGTGCGCGATTTATAATTATTTTCCATTATTGTTGTTCGTCTCTGTGTTCTACGTAACAAACAAAAAGTCTTCAAAAATGTAAGTAGTGATTACGGATGCAGACATCACAAACTGTATCCCTCCCTTCCACGAAAACGCTATCGCATTTATAATAGGTCTTTATTTAAGATTCAAATCCATGTTTCGCTTACATGTTTGGCTTCACAAAGCTCCATTGGGTGTTGATTCATCTTCTATGGGAGATCGTTATCTGCATCACTTAGTTAAGTTTTGCATCATTCACAGCTGGTCGTCCTTGAAATGCTGAGTATTAAAAAAAAGTACTAAATTTAATTTGCATAAATCTCTGATGGTTAACTTCCTCCACTACTTTTCTTACCATTTTATAGATTTAATAGACAGGGTAGTATTACAATCTTGGATTGGCCTGACAAATTTTTACTGCTGTTCTTAAAATGCTAAGCTGTTTTACGAAGATGTTGTAATGCTTTCATTGGTAAATGACTATTATTCGATTTGAAATCAGTTTCTTTCTATCGACTTTGTCTTCAGGAGTTGTGTTGTGTTACAATGAAACTGTATATAGTTCAACTGAAGCATAAAACTATGACGGTTTCATATAGTCACGTTTGTGCTGTTTCATGTATTCCAATCTCAAGTCAGTTTCTCCTTACCTGATTCGCGTTCAGGTATTCCCCAGTGTTATAAAGAAATTAATTTATGGAAAGGCTAAGCATGTCACTAAATCTCAAATGATATTGTAAATGAAGTGCAGTCTGATGTCAGTTTCTATATCAGCTTTACGTTCAGGTACTAGCCTATGTTATATAGTACACAATTGTGTATGTATAGATTGTGAATGTCTCCATATTAAACATGTTTTCACTTTCAAGTTAATTTCTCACCACAAAATTCGAGCTTTAGCGCTAGCTAGCGTGCAAAAAAGACCTATATACTACACAATCGGGTATGACGTGGTTATTGTTGTCTCCATATAGCAAATAATACCAAATTGTAGTTATTTTCTCACTATCGATTATGCCATTAGGCGCTAGTCTGCATTATAGAGTGTCTTGTAATGGTCATCCCTCTATGTAGAGATTGTGAGCGCTGTCTATTCTTAGTGACCCCACTCTGACGTTGGTTTTCGATACCAGTTATGCCCATGCGTAGTATAAATCATCTTTACGACTACAATGGCTTCACAGCTGCAATCAATTTCCCCTGCATGTTTTGATTAACAGAAAAGGAGGTAGCCACCCGCCTCTCAAATGAAATAGTGTCCAGTGACGGCAAGGCTCATATTAGTTTATCTATACATGGTTTCGTTTCTACGTTAAATGATGAGTTTGTATAGTACATAAATACCATATGTGTATGTTGTTGGTTATCATATTAACCCAATAGGCAACTTAGGAATATCCGTATTTTCTGTATTTACTACTTTCTGAAATGAAAATAACTATATGAGCAAATCTTTAAATGGGTGCTGTTACCAAAGGCAAATCCTAACTCAAAGATGGTGGGCAACGTAAAGTAAAGGTGACAAAAAACCTAATGGCTAATCTATGAGTCATGTTTGCAATTCTTTGTCTTATGTGTTTTGGTTTCATCCATACCAGCTGAGTACATATAGTGGACAGATATAATACTGTAGAACTGTAGGGTTATTATATTCATTGGGCAGGTGATTTAAAACGTTTCCAAAATATTATTTTCTATATTTACTTTTTATTATGTCCTAAACTTAGTTTAGCTTCAAGTCGAACCCATCCCCGGGACTTAAATCCCGAACTCCCCACTCAAAAAGCGATCAATGATACCTTCCTCAAAGTAAAGGTGGGTGGTGGTACGGTGTATCTCTAACCAAGATGAATCACAGCTTGCCTTCCAATGTGTAACATGTTGTCTTCGCCACCCTGTTACTTTTATGTGTTCTATTTTTTTTATTTTTTTGTGTAATCAATTAGTTATAGGCCTATATATATATGTGTGTGTGTTCATGTTTCATTTTTTTATGTTAGAGAATTCAGTATAAATTGATTCCAAATAGTTTTAAGTAAAATTCTGTGTACAATCATATAATTCGGATCTCTCAATTCTTCTCTATGCTAAGCAAAAACGTAGCTTAGAAAAACAGTTTTTCTAAGAATTTGTAGCAACAGGAAACAAGAAAAAGTTTGCATCATTGTTTTTTCAAGTTTTCATATTATCAGTTACCGAACATTTTGACTAGGCTAACACACATGTGTTTCACGTAAGAACTAAGCTTTTCTCATTGGTCCCCGCAAAGAACTGAAGGGAGAGAGTTTGGGAGCCCAAGTTGATCTAGATATAGGAACGCAGCTTTGGGAAAGACACAGTCAGCGTCAGTCAGCGTCAAGCATCACTTCTTCGCTCGGCTCTCCGATATTCGCCACAATGTAATCTTTAAGATTACAGAGGGGAACCCTTCAACCCTTCTAAGAGACAGAGTTACTTCTATCATGAGGGCATCATCGAATCAATTCCCGGCGGTATCGTAGACTACTCTGAAATTTCGTTCGTCAAAAGTATAACATATTCTTCGTCACGGATCATGTTGCTAGCCTTTTTCTGTTTTTTTTTTCTGTTTGAATTCAAATTTTCATCACGCCGGTAATAGCAGTCTTACTCAAACGTTAAATCGTCAGTAAAAAGTAATATAAGCTCGAGTCATTCGTCTTATCTGAACGTCAGAGATATTCTATGAAATTAGTAAAGTAAGTAGGAGATAATATTATTTGTGTTGTTTTAAGGTAAAATACTGTACAGACACACTATCCTCACCTTCCATTTAATTGCTAGATTTACGCTATTGTATTCCTATATTTAATGTACTTGTATCTTTAGATTTAAATCAAGGGTACATGGACGTACTCAAGTACTCCTCTGGAGTGCGGGGGATCCCCTTCGAAGGGAAAGTAAGTAGCCAGCGCTGCTGAAAATTCCCAAAATTGAGATAGGAAGTTCTCTTACGGGGCACTTATGGAAATGCTGCCATTTCGTATCCCTTTCCTGATTAATATTACCATGCGGCGTCATTAAGTTCTGTACAGGCTATTTTCATTGAAGTGCAACAAAGTGCAAATTACGAGATCGGCGAAGTTAAATTGTTCTCATTTTTTATTATTTTATCTTTCTGACTTATTCTAAGAGTAGTAAAAATCGTAGAAATATAATGAAATGTCACATGAAAGGACATAGGTTCCAGATGAACCGTCTTGTGTAGTTTTGAGTAGCTGCCAAGTTCTCATGGAAGTGTGGCTGAGACCTTCGGTCTCTTAGACATGGAAGTCTTACTAATAATTAGTATTCATGTGTCGTGGCTCGACATGAGAGGAAGCCCGGACAAAGTAGTTGTGGTAGAAATCTCTTTGAGGTCACGGAGTCCTCTCTCTACTTCTAAAATAAAAAGTAATTCAAGATTCGGAGCATAATAATTAAGTAAAGAAAGAATCCGCTTAAATCAATTTCTTAAACGCTGTGCACGAAATGATTTATTCAAAGAATACTCTTTTGCAAGTCGGATTAATTTAAACCTTGTATTGATTTATTCTGTCTTAACCACTTGCATGTGTATCTTTACGATACCCTCTTCTTTTTATACTTCTCTCTTCTAGGCTGCCGAAAGCAACGTAGCCGTGGAAAAAATAATTAAAGTTTAAATCCTCGTAACTAAAGTAATCGTATTAAAAGAAGTAAAGGTAACGAAAGAACATTTGCATCAAAGAAAAATTTGGATTAGGCAAAGATTATGTCCGAATTTCTAATGTTTTTCAATGAGATGAGCTAGAAGTTCAATTTAGTATCAGTCAGGTAAGCTAAGCTACTCTAAGTCAAAGAATTCACTAAATCAGTGAGAGATCACGAAATTGCTTTATTATATTTATGTGTTTGTAAATAGTAATTGTAATAAATTATATAGGATATCAAAATATATTGAACGGCCAGATCAGATATCGTTTTTCGTTTCAAACTCCCTAATTATTAATCTTACTCATTGGTCGGGTCTTGGAGGTAAAAGGTATTATTTATGACCTCACCCTGACTACATTTTATAACCGTCAAGATTATTTTTCACGGTCGTTAAGAAAAATCGCAGTTATGCTTTCCAGCTCATCGTTCTAGTATATCTGGTTGCATATGTTGCAAGGCGTTAGAGAAGCAAGAAGCCAGTCGTAAATTAAGTTTTATTTTAATAATAGATAATTGAAATCTCTGAGTAACTGCTATATCACCGTAAGCGCCGATTAAGTATATATTAAGTCTGGGCCAAAAATGAAGTCGCAGGAAGCAGTAGTTCTTTGGGATTACCTGTGAACTGTTTCCGCATCTTAGTTGGCTGTTGCAAATTGGTTTTAAGAGCATTGCTCTACGTTACCCTGTGTTAGTGTACCCTTCTTCCTGACCGTAGGTTCAAAGATCTATTAGCTTATTCTTCTTTATCCCAGGTTCAGTGGGATAATGGCGCCCGTCTGCATTGAATCTTCTCCCTGAACTATCCTCAAGATCAAGTTTAAGATTCTTTTATGTATAGATTTTATTCATTCATTTTATAGACACGCCCGCCCTTCCATCTCTGGCGAAACACAGGTCTCTTTTCTCCCAGAGAGAAAATGTGTATCGTAACAAATGATAGGCAAGGATATCTAGGATCATTTTACATTATGTTCCGAATCAGGTGTGTTGGTACCGAGAATCGGATCCGGAACTATTTATAAATAATGATGCCAGAGATATGTGTTGCAGACTCAGAGATGCTAAGGTGAACAGAAGTTGTTGCCATCGTCGAGGAATATGCATTCTCCTAAGTTCAATTTATTGTGGGTTTCACAATACTTGTATTGCTTGCAAATATCGAATGTGGGACCCTATATTTATAAGGTAATAAGCATTGTTGGTTACCCACATACATTGATAGCAGATCTCTCACCGTGGCAAAGCGTTGGTGGTGCCCTACAGTTGGATAAATAATAATCCCCTAAAGCCATTTTCACGTAGGTTCTAAATCACTTGTGTCCCTAGCATGTATCAATTCCCAGGTCATTTAATTCCAATGTAGCACATGCTATTATTCCATCTAGAAAGTAGGTTTATAATTTTCCCTTATTTTTTCAAGTAATTATACATATTAAAGGTTATTCTATGTAATCTTTGTATCTATGGAATCTCTAGCGGATCTGCTGTACAATACCATACGTCTAGGTTGTACGTTTAGCATATTAAACAAATAGAGGGGGTAGTCTCATCCGTCTTTTCTATATTTAGTGGTCATTAGAACGGAACAGCATTTTATCGAATCTTTAAATAAATGCTTTGTCTTAAGGCAAGACCTAATATGATGTGTTTTCGAGCAATGAAAACCAATGAACCTATAAAATATAAATGGCCTATCAGTTTAAGGGACTCAGTGAGGTTAAATATAAAATATTTTGCCTTTATGCGCTTTGGTTTAAACATTAAAGTCTGAGTGCATATTTTAGTAAATACCGTACAGCTGGTCTGTTGACTTAGTATAATAAATGAGTAGGTGATTCAAATCATTTCCTTTATACATCTTTTCTGTATTTACTTTTTATTAGGTACAGCTAATCTTTACATGACTATCCTCCCAAATACAGATCCACGCTAAAGATACGTGGACAAGGTAATTAAATTATATCATAAGCACAGTTTATCCTCAACTCGAATCTCCAGTGCGACTCAAATTAAGAATTCTTGTTTATAATATGGTCAGCGATACCAAATCCTCAAGGTATGATTCTAACCAAGATGAATCAGTTGTCGCCTTTCATCCAAAGGTAGTTCTACGATCATTTTACAGTCCATTCCAAATCACTTGTGTTGCTACCGGGAATCGAATCCGCAACAGCATCCTTAGAAGGTTATGATGCTCGAGACATGTCTCTGACCAAGATGAACTATTGGTACCTTCCATCGAATGCCAACAACGCCTAAGGGTATTTTACATTTAGCTTTAAATCACTTGTGTCCTCCACCGACT
Source organism: Lepisma saccharinum (assembly GCA_022664845.1). NCBI lineage: Eukaryota > Metazoa > Arthropoda > Insecta > Zygentoma > Lepismatidae > Lepisma > Lepisma saccharinum. Next base: position 2,524 of record JAGDQP010033401.1, on the reverse strand, counting down.
ATCGAATCCAGAACTCTTGCTTAGAAGGTAGCAGACATGGTAACTTATCCACAAATATATATATATATAAACGATTCTATGACTAAGATGTGCTACCATCTATTGGCTAGAAAGTTAATTTATTGTAGGTTCCCCATCAAACCCAGGACCTCTTCTTTTCCAGTCAAATGTTATCAGTTATCCAGAGATGATGAAACCAAATCTCGTGATCAGACGATGCATTCAATGCATGAAAAGCAACCCCTACGTTTATATTAATGTAAGTAAAAAGTTATTTGTATCCCATAGCGAGACTCAAATCCTAAGCCTCTTAATTCCAAGGTAGTGAACGTTACCGCTTATTACAATTTATTACATTAAGAGTGGCTGATGACCTGGTAGCTCACGCATACTACGCTACGTTACCAGAAGTAATATTAAAACTTGAGAAGAAAGGCGAGAAAGTGGTAAAAACGATGGATATTGTATGAGAAACAATAAACAAATTGTTGGAAGTGTCAGAACAAATGTAAACCTGTAACGGGCACAAATGAGACTAAATTAAAAACATATGCAATGTAATTAAATTTGAAAATTAAATTGTCCTTGACACGAACCCGTCAGGAATATTTTATTTTATGTATGCTCCTCTTTCTTCTGTGGACATTGAGAGATCATTTTCAAAACTGAAAACAGTTATCACAGACAGAAGGCTTAATATGTGTTGAAAACATGCAAAAAGAACTTTGGGTGATGTGCAGCCAACAAGAAAACATCGTAATGTAGTATAGAATTATATACTTTATATAGTATATTAAAAGAATGAGGGAAAATTATGTTTTTAAAAATTGTAATGCCTTTTTAAACGCCTATTTCAGCAATAATAAATGCCTTTTTGCCTGCCTATTTCAAGTAAAGTAAATGCCTGAACTTCCGGGCTTTATTGGTAACGTTCGAATTTAAAAAGAGGCAGCATGTACATTCTCCGGATTAATCCAGTTTCTTTTCTCTCTTTCTTCATATCAACTTTCACTTCAAGTTTCGAAATAGACTCCAAGGACGAAACCTTGATGTTCAGATTTGAAGGGTCATTGGGAACGGAAGATTTCCACCAAAATTCAAATATTTCAACCGGAGTGCTTTATAACATTGTTCTTCCAACTTTCGAAACAGACTCCAAGTTCATGACCTTGACGTTCAAATTGAGCGTTAATGGATTTGGATTCTCGGTGGAGAATTTCCAACAGGATTCAAATATCTTCCAATACGAGCAAATGCCGTCATGATATGAAAGTGTTTAACGTTCGACTATACGGAAGGGTGCGGTAAGTTGAATCTCTTCCAACTTCTCTAGACATTTTTCGCTTCAAAATTCGACTTTCAAGTTTAAAGTTTGATCTTTCGCCACCGGAACATCTTTATGTTGGAACAAAATATTTCAAACAGCTGTCGACCTATCATCAAAATGTTTAAATTTTAATAAAGTTGGGTTTCTTCCAACTTTGTTTAACGTATTTTTTGCTTTCAATTTTGACTTTGTCCTTTAAGTTTAAAATTTGGCCTTTTGACTCGAGATAATTTTTCTTATCAAACAATATTTCGAGCAACTGTCGACACATCATCAAAGTGACTGAATTTTAATAATGTTTGAGTATCGGAAAGGAGGTGGGGTGGGGTGGTTCTCAAACAACTTGTCTAGACTATCTTTTGTTACAATATTTGACCTTCAAATTTCAAGTTTAACCTTCTGACATGAGATAATTTTTGTTTTGGACGAACATTTTTGCACGTTCGAACTTTGATTTTGCTAATCGGGATAATTATTCGTTTCCAAGTTTGACTTTCAATTTTAAAATTTGACCTCTTGACTCGAGATAATTTTTGTTGGTATAAAAGGGGAATACCTCTACTACACGCACACACACACAGAGATAGAGAGAGAGAAAGAGAGAAACTGCGAGTAATTGATGGAGAATAACAGACGACTTTCTGCAGTCTGGATGAAAGTATTGTGCTCCTGCCACTTTCTGGAAGCAATTGAAAGCTAAGAAGGCAGAAATGAGTGGAAAACATCGTTCGGCTTGCTGGGTTTCTGTAACTTCCCAATTTATGTGCTAATTGGTATTAGAAATATCAGTCGAATATCCAACGGAGGGGAACCCTCTGTAGCGAGTTGGGCTTAAAAAGAGGTGCGGGTGAATTTCAACACAAAGATTAAACTGTGAATTTGTGAAGTACTTTTTCCCTTCCTAAAAGGAAAGTATGACTTTTTTTTAACACGGAGGGGTAGAATATTATTACATTCAAATAAAAATTTAATAATTTAAGAATGTAGGTGTTGTGCAATGGGGCAACAAAGACACAGACCACCACTGTTGTCAAGACACATTTATTATGAAGACTTTCAAAGACAAGTCCGATATGTAATGATGACGATTATTACAAAAAATCTTATAATCTATAATTATATTCACGTACATGAAATGAAAGTTTGTCAGTTGTCAGCATCATGAAAATTTCCATTCGACCTTTGATAAGCGGTAGC